>JAULBX010029368.1:0-22163 GCA_032358255.1 Heterotrichella gracilis
TGTCAGTTAAGCCTTGGCTCTAGGACTGGGGTGAGGCATACCCAGACATGCTAACCTGGCTTCAAAGCTGGAAAGCATATACTTACTCAGGTGACAGAACGGTTGGCAAGGATGTCAACATGTGAACGCAATTCTGCACTGCCCGTGCCGTGGTCTATGTTACTGGATGTCTCCCATGTGTAGCCCGTTCTCGAGTGTAGCCCATTTGCTCAGTAAAGTCCAAGAGCAAACACCAAAATCTACCCCTCCTACGAAAATCCAGGCACCCCCTTCGCTGCAAGCTGATATAGGACCTGCCACTCTCATACCGATTGGCTGGCTGTTGCACGTGCCTGCTGACCTGGAGCTTATCCGCAGTCGCCGAAACATAAACAGTGCGATCCAACGCACACCGTGTGTGCTGTCGATGGCCAACGAGGAATGCACGCACGCTCTTCCACGGTGCCTGCCCCACACAGCTCAAGATCAATTCCTAAATAGTTGAGCTTTGGTCAAGAGCTTATCTTACTGTGTACCTTTGGGCTTTGTGGTTGGGCTTTGCGGTTGGGCTTTACCGTTGAGCTTTACCCGTTAAAATCTGGCAACCAGACTTGAGGTTTGTGGCAAACTGCAAAGGCTTGAACTTTACACTTGATCTTTGCAGGGTCGGATGGCGCCATAAAGGCGTGAGCTGTGGCGCAAAGTTCAAGCTTGAGCTTTGGCTATACGGGGTCCGGGAAGTATATCCCTGGTTGGCTCCCTGAATGTGAATGTCAAATCATGTAAATCCAAAACAATTTAGTTTTGGTCAGGAACGATACGACGGGGCCCCTACGGTACCTGCAGAGGCAGCAAACGTCGTCAGCAACGGATAAGCACCGTAGGTGTGCGTTTTGCTAAAATATCTGTTCAGGAGTCACCTGATGGCGATAGTGTTATACCTGTTGCCTTAGTCACTAAGTTAGTGCCACTGAAACTGAAAAAAACTATGGCAGTATTTTTGGGTCTGCTGAGAGGCTCGGGGGTGATGGAAGTCGACATACTTGTTTACACACTCAGTTTGTCGCTTTTTTTGCAGTTGTCGTTGTCAGGTTGCGCAAACAGCTCGCAGGGCAGCTACCTGGCTTTTTGTATGATTGTTAAGAACCAACGGCCAGAGACTGTGGAGTGGATCACACACCATCTCAGTCCGCTGGTCGGAGCGTCAAAAATATACCTTGTTGATAACAACTCGACAGAGCCGTTGCCAGCGCAAATTGCAGAGTATATTCGGACAGGTGTCGTGGAGTATATGTGGCTGGTCGATCTTGTACACAAAGAAATTAGACCTCAGATGTTTGCCTACCAGTGGTGTCTGGATAACCACCGGCACAAGCACCAGTGGATGGGTTTCATTGATGCTGACGAGTTTTTGTTTACAACTGGGCTGAACTTCACGGTTGTCGACGTTCTCAAGGTTTGGTATGCCCCTCCCCTCCCACACACCTACATGCTATACTCTCCATCGCCCTGGTTATCGGCGTTTGCTCAGTGTGTGCGTTATTTGTAGGAGTACGAGCAATACCCTTCCGTCGCCGTGAACTGGCGTGTTTTTGGGTCCAACGGACACGTTCGGCGACCAGTTGGTGGGTTGGTGCAAAATTTTTTGAGTTGTACGCCCGAAGAATCTGCCATGAACAGGTGAGACGGGTACCTTGTTGGTTTGTTATACCCTGGATATAAAGCATATTTTGTTTCTGCTATCAGGCAGGTGAAACAAGTTGTAAACTGCAAGTTCGCCTTTGCCCCGGGTAGCAACCCACACGTTTTCAAGTACAGCAATTCCTCCCTGCTGCCCATCAATACCTGTGGACAAGAGGTTCCCGGAGCCCACACCAGTGGACCTGCATGTTTTAATAGGTATGTTGGTTCACAACGTGCATATCAAATTGACTGATAGGGCGCTAGCGGAAATGAAAATTGTTGAGCTTCCGCAGGTTGGCTTTGCACCACTATTTTACAATGTCGTTTGAAGACTTCAAAGAAAAAATGTCCCGAGGTACAGGTCAACGAAAACGCAAAGGTTGGAAGTTCTTCTATGCTGTCGACCTTGTTGCAACAAGCAACTGCACCCAGCATCTCCTCTCTCGTATTGAGCAACAGGGACCTGTTTACTTTAACAAGTAGCACCGTGTTGGCATACTGGTGCTGGAAGCAAGCACCTCTGACTTTCACTTGCCTTATGGCTGTCGCCATCACAACGAGAGTCTCCCTCTGAATCACCTTCCCTGGACTTTCTTTATTAATCTGTTCTGTATTTTATGTTGAACACCAACATGTTCTTAAAATAAATATAAATACAAGACCGGTATACCGTCGGACTACCCTATTACCGACGGTAGTCGGCTGTCGTTCTTTCAGTAGCAAGCTGCAACAACACTTAAATTGGAGCCACTGCCAGGGACAGCGAGCAAAACTTGTAATTTCCAACCGGACTGGGACGGTGATGAATGTGGGGGTGCCAATCAGTCTCAGTTTCGTTTCTATGTTCGCACGAATATTTGCTGCGAGCCTCTATTTTGACATGCAGCCAGTAGTTTCGCACATGGCAGGATCGACAGGTGTCAACGGCCTCATAGACACATTCAAAAACAAGGGTTAGAGGCGACGAACACGCTTGTTGGTGGCCAGCGTTGCAAGTGCAAGTGTTCGACAAACATTTGGTTACCACCGTGTTGGTATCGCCAACTGCGCCCGGCAAGCGCCTGTCGCTCAGCAGAAGCCAAGTGCTCCAATAGCGTTTCAAACGTTTCGTTTGAAGGTGTTATGAGTACAAGAGGCAAAGAAAGCACGATAGGCACAGGACGTCGACCGTGCAACATTTTGACACCAATATCTGAACAAACAGCGGCACTGCTGTTGGAGAATAGCCCATCCAAGCTGCGAATGACTACACTGTCCGTGTCTACGCACAGCACCTTGGCAAAAGGCATCTTGAATGCAGATATCTTCCAGTAAGAGCTTATTTCAGTCCAACCCGCGTATCTTGCGTGAAAGCGAACTGCTGGGTATGGGATACGGAAGCGTTCAAAACGCCAGAGTGCTACGTTCAGCCTTTTAAAAACTGCCAACACTGTAGGATGCACAACCACATCATTAGGCACGGCTATGGTAAACCCAAAGGACGGTTCGGTGTCCAAAATGCTGAGAGTCGTTGCCATGCATCGTCCCGCAACACCGCCTGCACCAGCAAGCTCCTCGGCACAAAAGGAAACCAGCGAGTAAGTGCTCGTGGTCACAAACCTTGCGTAGGCCAAACGTGTGAGGTTACTTGAACAAAAACGTGCAGAGCGGCATTGTGAACATACTAGCGAGCCCAAGTCAGCACCGTCCGTATGCCATTTGCCTGCGAACGTTGCTCCCTTTGCTGACAACCAAGTTAATTGGCAGATGATTATTCGCAACAGCACATCGCGTATATCCAAAGCCGCCATATCTGACGAACATAGCGTGTCAGTATGCTCGGGTTATTTAAACCAGTACTGTGTAAGGCAGAGGTGTTACTGGATTCTTAAAAAACAATTTACAGCCAATTTGCAGCTAACCACGAAAAGCCCCAGAGATTTCAACTTCCACTTCCAGCGACCTTTTCGCCCTAAGATCTTTTGACAGTTTTTGGGCTACCTGTCACTGATACTGGGTAGTGTGTACCCCATATACGAGCTCAGTGGGCAGCACTCGAGGCGGGGGAAAGGCACTGTGACATCGGGGGGGCAGGTCACAGGGCAGCGGCGAGGCTGCGCCCTACAAGGGTATCTCTTTGCACAGCAAGTTGAAGCAATCACGCATTACTGCGGGTTGACGTACAGTTGCGTTGTGTTCGCTGGTGTCGTTGGTTTGAGTCTACGACTTGGTTCAAACCGGCGTGGTGTACTGGCACAGTTCCTGGCAGCGCCTCTCCGCTCAATGGATACAGCCTTTCGTAACACTGTAGAGCTTAGCATTAGTGCCACACTGGTCTTGCAAGGTTTGACCTTCCGCGTACCGTCAAGTTTGCTTCCTTTGCGGCCAAGTAATGGCATGCATACATTGATGGCATGGAGCATGAGGTGAACTTCCTACAGCTGCACGGTCCGGAACTCAGACGCAAGCCAAAGCAAGTCAAGCGTAACCTTAGCAACACAACCTCCAGACTAGGCAGCAGAGAAGTGCCAGTGCAGTATACAGCTCCAGAACCAACTTCACCCTCCAGTGGATTTGCTCCTTGGGCAGACCAAGACCAGGCAGATCCAGACCCAGAGGTCAATTAAAGCCTTGAAGCAGCAGCACGCCTTTCCAGCGCTCGTGCAGCTGGTGGGTAACCACAGTCTCAAGCAGAGGCACTAGGCAACAACTGGGCACGATTGTGCTCCCACATAACCAGCAGCTACATCTCCTATATTCCAGTCATAGCCTCTCTGGTTAAGAGTACAGCAACTCAGAGGGTGCGGGAGGACAGGTTACAGAGTGGCGAGGTTTGCTCGTGTCCTAGCTGTGCAGGCAAGCACAGCAGCGTGAACGTTCTTGTGTCGTCGATGCTAGTGCTGGTGGTGGCTGCACTTCGTGCTGCAATTACCGCGTTTCTTTTGCCAGCATTGCCAGGAGAAGGATACACTGTCAAACCTACACAGCGGGTTGCCACTCCTGTAGAAGGCTGGAACTTGTGGGCTGCTTGAGATACCCAAGTGACCTGGGTGGACTTGTAGCTGGCACAGCTGTACATGTGTGACCTGCTGGTGGTTGTGCAAAAGAGGGTGTCTATTCAGGCCCTGGTGGCAGTGGTGGATGGCATGCACGGTCTCAACAACTGCCCAACTCCTCTCAATACAGATACCTTCCGCGAGCAGCTGTCATATGGTCGTGGAGTATGGATATCAGCACTGCCACACCAGGGACATTCCCGCCTGCGTGCTATCACAGTGCGGTGCTTGCTGGGAAGTGGACAATGAAACCTCCAGCACACCCCGCGTACTGCACTCCATTTGTTTTCATGTGGTGTTCAAGACCCCGCTGCTTCAAGCTGCTTTTGAGAGGGGGGAGGAGGATGCAGTACCTCCCAAGCCCCATAATGCCTTCCACAGAGCCAAATGCTGGTCCCCATGCGAGGCAGTGCGGTGTGACCAACAGGAGTATTGACATAACACTGTTGCCTGTGGCGGCACCCCTGTTTTGGGCTTCGTCAGAGATCCATGGGTACCATCCGTACTGTCTCCGTGTGCTTCATGGCAGGTGAACAACCGGCCAGGCTTGGGGAGCCATCAGCACCACCCTATGGTTTAGGGTGCTTGCGACACCACCCTAGGCATCACCCTGTGGTTTAGGGTGCGAGGAGCACCACCCTATAAACCACCCTGGAGATGAGGGTGGGAGCGGCATCACCCAAGGATTAAGGGGGCGTGGATGCCTTATGTATTTGGGTTTAGACCTGCCCCGCAGTGAACTAGAGTTGACATTTGCACCCGCCTAGACGGTTAGGGTTTAGGGTTGCTCCCATGGGGGCATTGGGGTCCAGGGTGAATGGTTTCGTGTGTAGCCAGGTTTGGATTAGGGTGTAGAGTCAAGGGTTCGAATACCCACAGTGAAAACCGAAGAGCACAAAGTGGTCTGCCCCTGCAGGGCTATAAGGGCTGTAGATTGTGTCTGCCAAGTCTTAAGGGTGGGTAGGGCTCTATGGATTGCCCCTGCATGGCATTAAGATTGTGCACGGGCATCTTTCATAAGGGGTTTGGGGTTGCTCCTGCGGGCGGCTTGCATTCTCGAGGTTTAGGATGAAGGTAAACTCTTGTTTGCTCAAATAGGGCTCAAGGCTGTGTGCACAGCTGCAATTTCCGGGCTTATGATTTATAACTGCTCTTGCAAAGCTGCTGGGTCGCGTGTGCCACGGTTTTAGGGCTATGTGTAACAAGATTATGGAAAAATGAGACACTAGCGACAGGTTGCGACAGCTTGGACTTATTAGACTTGTGCTGGCTCTTGCTCAGCTTTATATGTTGCAACGACGTTGGAGACCGTTCCAGGTTGCATGGTGCCTGGATACGTTGCATGGGCATGCTCCCGTGTAGCTGCATAGGAACCCTCTCCAAGGGTGGTTGGAGGTTCCAGCTACACCACGCGTTGCCTAGAGGCTTCCAGAGCCAGCATCCTCCTTTAGGAAATCTGGTCACATTGCGCCAGTAAACCCGTACATAGGGTTTTGAAGGAACATATACTTGTTGATAACAGATTATCCTGTGACATTCCTCCCCCCTTGAGGGCATTGCCTGTCCCCAGGCAATACATTGCATATATGTGATGAGACAACAGGTTGAGGTAGCCAGCCTGTCTGAATGATGGAGATAGCATGCTATTTATGATATTAGGATCCCATATTTGTATAACTCATGATGCTGAATTACACTCAACTGCTTCAGCAGCAACAGCTTGTCACCTAGTGAGATATGATGATGTTGCCCTTACTGGATTACAATCAACCAGTAACAATATAAGTGCCTTTGTCAATGGCAGATGCCAACGGCATGCCATTTCAGCAACAAAGGCGCATGGCATTGTAGATGTGCACCTCATGATAATCATTTGCTGCAGCTGCTGTAGTATGAACTCATGCAATGGCACAGCAGTTGCATGAACCACGGCTTGGTATTATTATGCCCGCTTTCTAGCCTGTACGTACCAGTAGTCAGCGATGGCTTCTTGGTCATTGGGCAACTCATCCTCGGGTTTCCACTGATTGTCTTCATGACCCATGTATGCCCAGGTATGCCCAACGGACTTGTTGCCGCGTTGGACTATCTTGGTATCCAGTATCTTGTCCACCTCAAATACTTCATCAGACTCTGCTTGCACAACAGGTTTAGGCGGTTGGGGGCGACCTAAAGGCTTGTATGGATTTAAGAGACTGACATGGAAAACTGGGTGGATTCTTAGGCCAGTATCTAGGTGTAACTTGTAAGCAACTTTGCCCGCTTTTGCAACCACTGTAAGTGGGCCCAAACATTTATCCATACGCTTCCTTCTACCCGACACCTCGGCAGTTTTAAGAGTGATGTTTTTAGCATTCAGCATGACTTGAGCACCAATGGTCTATTCCACTTCACGCCTGCCTTCATTACAATACGCCTGTTGGCGATGCTGTGCAATACGCATGTTTTCCCTGATCTCTGCAAGGATTTTGTTCATGTGCTGCAAATAGTCCGCTACTGCCGGAGTATCCATGTCATCTGCATTGAGGGTTATATATATATAGTAAAGGAGACTTTGGATGGAAGCCATAATTGGCATAGAAGGGTGTGCACCTTATGGACTCCTGCCAAGAAATGTTGACGGCAAAATCAACCTTTGAAAGCCTCTTGTCCCAATCATCCTGGCGAGGGTTTACATAGTGCCCAAGTACCTCTTCTTACCTCTTCTATGATTCTATTGGTCCTCATCGTCTGCCCATCAGTTTGGACATGGTAGGCTGTGCTAAACTTTAGCTCAGTACCAGTAGCTGCCACAGAGGACACCAAAATACACTGACAAACTGTGAAACCCTGTCCGACACAATGGTCTGAGGTAACCTTTGCAATTTAAATACATGCTCCATATACATATCAGCAGCTTGCTGTGCAGGACAACTGGTCAGCGTGGGGATTAAATGGACCATTTTTGTCAATCGGTCACATACCACCAACACTGCATTTTGCTGCGTTATAGTCATGGGTAACTCTGGGATGAAATCTAAACTGATATCAGCCCACCTTTTGTCAGGTATCTGCACATGTAGTGGCACTTCCAACCCCCCTGGAACTTGGTTGCTTGGCTTGGCCCGCTGGCAGTGATCGCAGGTTGACACCCATTCGCAGAAGAGCCCACGCTGAGCGTTTGCGATCGGATCATGCTGGGGCGAATGTTAGTATTTTACGATTTAATCAGTTCAGTACGTGAATTCCTGGCCAGCAACAAGATTGGCAGACATGCTTGAACACACCTAACCTCGTTTGAGTCCACACTGCTTGCTCCATTTGCGACGACACTATTTGGAGTTTCCTCATATCCCAGCCAGCCCTAGTGGCCATAGGCATCCCGACACCCAAACGACCCTTCCTGCATGGCAATGTGCCATGTGGCCTCCCCAGCCCTTGTTACCCCCAATGCAAGCAGACATCCTTGACCGCAAGTCCAAATCCTCACCGCATGTAACACCTCACCGCATGTAACACCCACTTTATGTTAGGGTTTGACATGTATGAGGTTTTGGCAATTGTTCACAGCACACCCAGCTACATGTTAGAGTATAAGGGATGTAGGTTTTATGGTGCAATCGTCCAAAGTATGCATACCATAGCTTCCACCTGCACACTCCTCGTGTTGTGTTTAGCGTGCATGGGTCACTGCGACGCTCAATGCAACCATCGGTCATTCAGTTACTGCCAGCAATTGGTTTGGCATCCCCTTAGCACAAGCAGAGCTGCCCAGCCAGACTATTTGCAGCCCTTATGCCGTTTCCGGTTAGTATGTTTGCAAGCTTCTTTCTTGTTTAGTAGCTTGCATTGGGTGCTAGCCTGGAGGGCAGTGCATTGGGGTGTAGGATGCTGGGTTTGCAACAAGGGCAATGCATAAGGGATTCATGATGCTGGCTTTACCACCAGAGTTACGAATCACGGTGCACGACAATGGATTTCCCACAGGGTTGGTACCTCAGGGTTCAGGACAGAGGCTCTACCACCAGGGCAATGATCTGGCATTCTCCGCGATAGTGGCCGATGCAAGATTGAGGGTTTAGAGACAAGGGAATTACAGTCACCGCTTTATGCAACAACTTCCCACTCTGGAGCAGATTGATAGCTAGCCATGACAAACTACCGGAACAACAAATTACACCAATACACTAAGATGCAAGATGAGGGTTTAGGGAAGCGTGGTTCCCCATTGCAGCAATTCCCCACCTTTCAGTGGGTCATTTGTCCCGGATAATTTTTTTTTGTCCCCCCAAATGATAAGGTCCTTGCCCTCAAAGTCCTCAAAGGGTATGGCCTGCGCCACAGCAGATAAAAAACACAATGTGTTCTGTACTTATGAACTGATATCAGGGGTGTTGAATATATAAACCACGAATTTGTGGTTTATATATTAACACCCCTGCTGATATGCAACGCGCATATATAAAGGCTGATTGAAAATTGGACACAGAACCGGCAGTCTTCACCAGAATCCGGTGTAAGCTTTGCCAAACATTGGATCAAAGTCAATACATTTAACAACATTTGATAAAGGGGATTCATGGTTGTTTTGGGTTTAGGGTTGTTCAATAAGTGCTTCAAACAGTGCCAGGATAGAACTGCGTGGCGCCGAATGTGCAAGACCGACTGCTAATCTGGCTGTATTGCTGGAATGCATATAACTAACTAATAGTTGTTTTAATAAGCGAGGTGAATTCTTGCACCAACACCTCCATCCCTTGTGGGGACTAAGGTTCTGAAGAAGGAACGAGTTTGAAGGAGAGCCAACCTCATATTATCGGAATTTGGGACAGTCAATAGTTTCCATCCTACCTGTGCCATACCTACTGTAATCTCGACATAGAAAGCAAGTCTCCCTCATGAGGGATATATATATATATTACCCGACCCGCGCCATGAGGAATAGGGTATTGTGAGGGCCTCAGTCCCTGTGTGCACCCTCAGCCTGTATGAACCCTAGGGTCAACGTTTGGTCCATCTTTTTCAGGGTCAAGGTTCCTACCCTTGCCATGTTCAGGAACAGCGTGTCATAGTCTGTTCACATGAGCCAAGGGTACTGCTTCTTGTGTAGGTTGGCGCAAATGAAAGCCCCACCACCATCACCACCACCACCATCGCCATCCCAGCGGGTGTAAACGAGGAAGACGGTGCACCAACTGGACAATTCCCTTACCTGCAACCATGGATACCAGCAGCACGAAGGCAATACCCGTAGCGTGCGCAGATAACTTGTCGACACCCACGCCAAGTTCCACTGACATGTCGTTATTTCGATACCCACGTTCTATTCCACTAACTGCTGCCCGGCCTGTTTGCGTTGCTGGCTGTGGTATGCCGCCGTGTGTGGGGGCTTTTGTTTCTTCTTAGTGTATGGATTCCTTTCTGTCAGTTTATTGAAGAGGCTTAACGCGCTTCTAGCATACAATCAATCTGTTCTGCGCAGCAGCTATAGATAGATAGATAGTTCGCAAGGGCGGCAGCGCCGTAACCATCCCCGGGGCTCCTCTCGCCCGGGTCAAAAGGCAATATATCACAGAGGACAGGGTCATGGTCTGGAGGCAAGGACAGCAGCAGCCAGGTATATAAGGAGGCCAGAGCCGTGGTTCAACCCCTGGCCGCTACTGTGGCCCGCCAGAACCCGACGCTTTTTTGACCGCACCGTGTAGATACCCGCGCCTCGCAGCTTCTTCGCCGGCAAACGAAAGCCTGGCTATTGGTTAGGTCGTATGATGCAGCAAAGCTGGCGAAGTCCTCCTCCGAGTTTATAGGACTACATGTCTTTCTGTGGCTACTCATTACTGAGACTTTGCCAAGGCCAACCCTTACCCCAAAAACACTGTCGTATTTTCTACTGCTTTCATTGCCTGGGCCTGTGATTACAAAAGTGCCAAGGCCGCATTAACAGTTGCAGATTCTCTCGCCTCCTGCTGGGTTCATGTGTGCAATAGTGCTTCACTGCTTGCTGCTTATGGCGATGTGCAACAATATCCCACTATTGGGCTGTCTGTACCGGTCCTCACCTATGCCCAACGTTGTCGTGACCTTATTATTCTGCACATGTTATCGACTAGCCTCTGGTGTCACTACGGACCGCGAAAGGTTTTTACCACAGGAAAGAGACGCTGGCGTTCACTTGCTGGCTTCATACTGGCATCCTCAAGGACAAGGGTATGAGGAGGTGCTGCACAGATCTGGTGCGGACCTCTGTAGCAGCCTAAGCCCAAGCACTGTTAGACTATCTGTGATATAGCAAGGGCCAACTCTGGTATCCAACGGCACTAGGTGCATCTGCTGTAAAGATAGGTAATATAACTGTGACATAGCAGGCCAACGCGCTAGGTGAACCGCTGATTGGTTGATTACCACAAACTTATGCAACATTAAGGCAAATTTGCTGTTTGGATAGCTTCTCCCTGCTGCACAGATACTGTTGGAATATCTGTACCGTATCAGATCGATGTCCTTCCACCCACCAATGTGGCCCGCGAAGAATTTTAGGACACTACTTTCCACGCATTCGACCGACGTTTTGGAAATCGGGTCTAACAGATAATACCTGTTGATTATCCACCGCAAAAGACTTTTCCTCGCGGGGTCGGGGCTGTATCCTGCACCCCCACTGTGTGTCTCACCACATAATACTGCGGCAAAGCCTTGTTACTGCAGTCTCCGGCAGAGTCTCCGGCTCGGTCCTGCCTACACACGAGAATGTCCTAAACGGGTCTCATATTCTGCTTGCTTTCCTCCAGCACCGGCTCCAGCACCCGTACTCCAGCACCCGGCACCCGGCATGTCATTTTCCTCAAAGGGGGTAAGGCGGGTCACATATGGCGTGTTGGGCGTATCGTATAAAGGCGTGTGGGTTAGGGGCTGTGGTATGAGTTGACCACACCTTACAAGCTTTCCATATCATATGGACCATATGGCTTAGTAAGGCGAGTTGATGTTGTGTGTCCGGGGACACTTGGTTTTCAGGGGAACACGGGGGGGAGGGGTAAAGTGGTTGGTCAGAAAACTTGGTTGGTATTTTACAGTGGGGCACAGAAGCTGACCAGCCAAATACTCCTAACATAGCCCAGGGTGCATACTGAAGGCCCTCTGAGCAAAGTGCAGGACGGGGAACGGGAACAGAAAGGGTGGAGGTACTTATAGAACCCGACAGGGCCAAAGCAAGGTGAGACAGGTGGCAAGCAAGGTGAAGCAGAAACTCCAGCGGTACCACCAGGACGTCAAGAAGGGGTCGTCAAACAAACAGAAGAGAAGCCTGCGAAGGGAAAGACAGACAAAGGCAGCAGCAAAGCAGGACAGCCCAGAACAGCAAAGCAGGGGTTACCCGGCGGAGGAGGATGAGCCTGACGAGGCAGACACCAACAAGATGACACCCAAAACATACCTGCAGACCGTGGAAACACCAGTGGGTCAGCAAAACAGGGCACAGCAAGGTACCCAACTGCTGACCCACAACGCCGTGCCTTAAAACCTGCAAAGAACAAGCTCCAGAACTGCTGCTGTGTGACTTCAGAAGTTGCAGCATGGGAAGAGGAGGAAGGGGGGTGGCGGGGGTGAACCAGACCCAAACTGATGCAAGGAGTTCAGGGCTCACAAAGAGCTCCCCTAGCAAAAGAAGTACAGGAAGACAGACAAGAAGACGCCAGCGACCAAACGAGGAGAGCTGCAACCTGAAAACTGGATGCAGAGCAAAGCTGGCAAACCACCGAATTCCCTGCAGAGCAACCATTGAAGGCCCTGGCTAGCCCTACAAGTTTCCATCTTTTAAAACAGTAATTATATGCATTTATTTAAATAGACATGGATTTTATTATGATCATACATGAATTAATTAATATAACTAATTATTATAATTAATGTCCCTGGGTACATCTGTAGAACACTATTATGCATAGTCTATTGTGGCCCCCTGGGTCCCCACAGCCAGGTCGTCAAGCCTTTCATGTTGCTTTTGGGCTCTACAACCCTTGCAACAGTCCCTTGCCCTTCGTAGCGTCGATTGGCAGTGCGTAGCGTAGCATTGGCCGTAAACTTGAAAACTAACCAACCAACTGCACAAGGAGACCTCGGAGCAGGGGGGGTGTCCCCGAAACACGGGACCAACTTCACCTCCCCTATAAAGTTATAAGGTAGACTGGCAACTTTATAGTTTTCCAGAAAGGGCCTTGACTTAAGCCTTCAGCTAAGGCCCTCTTAAGCATTAAGGCTTATTAAGCCCACAAAATCTGGTTTTAAAGCCAAATTTAAGGTGGGCCGATCTCGATTAACCTCCAGAGGGTGCAGGCGAATATCACCCATATTAATACCAAAAAGGCAGCGAACGATACACCAGGACTTGGAGAATGCTGCAAAACCTTATAATACCACCCTCGTGGGATAGAAATATATATGCATGCATTCATTGAATTGAAAAACAAGACACCCTACTGTCACCTTCCCCGCTGTTATTTATGTTATTGTCATTCTTTAATCTGGTATTTATACAAATATTTTAATTGTAGACTATTAAACTTCAGCTAGTGGGTGACCCGCGACTAATCAGCGGGGCAAATCTATAACGTGAGACCAATATAACAGAGTGCCGGGAGGATACCCGCTTGTTTACTCAGGCCTTGAAAACACGTGGGGCCCCATGATGGGGCAGTGGAAAAGGAGCACCACTGCTGCAAAATAAATGTAGGAAAATTTTAAATGAGGAAAGTCGCTGCTTAGCAGTACAGTTTCTGCACATGCTGACCAAAGGGACCACATCGCAAAAAGAAAGTTACTGGAAATTTTTCTGTGTACACTACATTCTTGGTGTACACACATCGCTACCCCTGGTCTCCCACAGCACACCCCCCAGGCAAAATTCTCAAAGCTGTTGGCTCACCTACTTGTGACGCTCCTACATACAACATGCCGTGGGAAAAAACAGGCTTAGGCAAATACATAAAATACAGCCCAGCCATGCGCAATGTCTGACCCTGAGACATGTTGATGGTCATAGCAAAGGCGGGACGTATGGGGAACTGCTGGCGATACAAAGTAAAACGCAGCCTGCCTGTTTCAGTGGGGTTGCCACGTAACCTGGGAATAAAAACCCTCTTCCCCTGATCTGCCCCTGCTACCACCTCTGCATCAATAACATGCGGCAAGAAACCAATGCAAATCAAACGCGTGCCACTGGCCAGACCATTAGTCATGTTCCGCAACAGCATGATGGGTGAACCAACCTTTAACTGCAACTTGTAAGGTGGCACCCCAGACAGCTGGCAACTGTGGAGAAACTCTAAATGCCATGCTGCTGGATCATCATCTGGCCCTACACTGTCTGCACTAAGAAACCTGTACAACCGGTCACCGGGATCGTCACTGGTGCTAAACTTAGACATGACTGTGGCATTGATCTTGTCAACATCATCATTCTTGGGAGTGAGAATGCCCCTATCCATCAAGTAGCTAGTGCGTGCTGCAGGGTCTGCATGTGCAGCCAAATCCCCAAACACGATGCCAATCAAATCATCCACACTGTCAGTAGGGCAAGTGGTAGCTGCTGGCAATCTGATGAGGTTATCTCCAAGGTCAGGAATAGAGTGCACTGGCTCAATGCCCTCCCCAATGCGCTGTAACAAATCTGCAAATGCTTGCTGATTAGCTGCATCCCGCCCTTGGAAGATATGCACTCGCATGTTGATGTGCATTTTGAGAACTGTAATGTGGCTCCACAGAGGAGGAACGCTTCAGACATGAAAAAAATGTCAACATAAATTAAGCTGAAATTAAGCATTCATAATTGTGATATTATTAATGCTTAATAAATAAGGGCCAACCACGACAAAGGCTTGAAAACCACAGCCCACACTGGCCCACGGTGTGGGGCTGTTGATGTAAATTAAGTAATTAAATATATTATAAATGAAATAAATCTTGTAATAAAAAACAAAAAAGCCAACTATGTATGACAATTATGTAATATTAACTTTTGTTCAACTCGATTCGTTTGAGTTTTAAATCTAGCTCGACACCTCCTTGTACAACCGTGCTATATACTCCCCTGGTAGGCGTATGAGCATATGGGAGGGACGGTAGACGTGTCAATACGCCCCAATGCGCCCAATAGCCCAAAACGCCCACGCGCCTTGGGTCCTGCCATACTCCACCCATTAGACTTTCAAAGTTGGGGACCTGCAAGGTCACAAACAAAGTACTGACCCTATGGATCGTATGCCATCCTGACACTGCGGATAGCTTGAAGCGCGGGATATAGAGTACGTTTGTGCTGGTTTGGCAGCAGCTAACGGTTGGCAAAAGTCCGTTACCATGCGTCCTCTCGATTATTGCAGTGCAAACGTCAGGAAAACACCCTTATCAGGGCTCTAAACCTAAACCTTAAATGGCAACTTGCTACGTCAGCTGTTAGATGAGGTCGTTGGGCACCAGACCTACAGCGCAAATTTTGAGAGTTTAAGTCTCACTAGGTCGATTTTGCGTCGTCCCATGTATCAAGCGCCCGGGGCGCTCAACTCAGAATTGGTCAGTTACACAGGTTTACACCTGTGGAATTATGTTTCGTGTGAAGGCAGATCGCTGTGGATATGCATCTATGTAGGCACTTGAGAGTTCCATGCACCACGGGATGCACCACCAACGAGTTTGACCAAGCCACAGTGACAACATACTTGGGGACACTTGCCCTTTTTGCCCCCTGCTGTCTAGAAGCCTGTACTCGGTTCTGTCTCAATTTCTTCAAATCCGGTCGACGTCAAATCCCCGGTCCCCAACCCGATCCCCGCTGCGAACATCGTGCATGCACGTACGGAACTTGTCGACAAAGCTTCCAACGAACCTCGCACCCAAAAAAAATACTAAAGTACCCGTGTTGGGGCCCATCCTCGTTCCAGGCAGCGCTGTGGAGTAAGTGGAATGGTTGTGCTCAGGGGCGTTTTCTGTCGGGTTGATGTCATAGAAATGCACAATTAGGGGAGAATATGTATCGCCGGTCCCATGGCGCCTAAACACACAAGCAACGTGGATTATGGAAGCACGTGGTGGCTCAGGATTCATAGCAAGTGCGTGTACATGTTGCCATTTGGTAGGCGACCAGGGGTAGATATTACCTTCATAGTTAGGGGTGGCCTATGACTTACAACGTTATGATAACTTTATAAGGTATATAACGTTTATATCAACACATTACCCTGCTTTTGAGTTATGTATAACTACAAGGGGTTAGTGTAACGCTGAAAAAGGTTGCCATTTGGTACACAACCCCGCAAACTCATGTTTGGCGGTGCCATACTGTAACATTGTTCCTAACTTACTTTGCCTCGAAAGATTGTGGGCGGCACTTTGCGCGTTCAGCATGTAATATATATTTTATACATGCATTCCAGCAATACAGCCAGATTAGCAGTCGGTCTTGCACATGCAGCGCCACGCAGCTCTTTCCTGGCACTGTTTGAACCACTTATTGATCCCACGCGACTTGATGTCCTGCTGGAGTAGGTCAGCCCACGTGGCCCTGGCTTACCTACCCCCTTTGCCCCCTCTACCCTACCAAACATCATACATTTAGGAACCCTATCGTCTGATAAACGTCCTAATGTCCCAACCAGCGTAGCCTAATGTCCCTGAGTTTGTCACTTATGCTTTGTAGCCCATACTGCAAAGGAGAACGGAATTAGGGGTGTGCACCAACCTAGAAACCCCACACAGAGCCCTTACACAATTATTTGAAAAACCTCTAATCTAGCAAGTTGAGGCTGCCTAATAGACCAGCTGTCAGCCCCATATAAAAGGGTTGTCAGCACCACTGCACTCAACACTCGGCATTTTGTGCGCAGACTTTCTCGCTTGTTATGCCACAGAACCCCTCTGAGCGACGCAAAGGCGCCACCTGCACGGCTAAGGCGGTGTGATATGTCCGCGTCTAAAGTGTTAGCATTAGTACAACACTTCCTAGACAGGTGAACTTGTCCACCACTTCCACCTGCTGCCCGTATAATATAACCACAGGCAGTTCCTGTTCAGTTTTGCTACTACTAGAATCTTGGTCTTAGGGACCCTAACTAATAAGCCCCACTTCTGGAAAATCACAAACACCCTAGAAAGTGCTGTTGACACATCCAAATGAGATCCACAGACCAGAGTGATGTCATCCGCATACATTATCAGAAAAACGATAAGCTGCTGGTTACCCTTAACTTTGCAAGACGAGGCCCTATACAACTGGTCATCTACCCTGTAAGCAATGGTAATGCCAAGGTCCTGCACAACCTCAAGCACTTGCCTTGCCACCGTGTCTACCACTAAATTGAAAAGGGAAGCTAAAAGCTAAAACATAGCCCTGCTTTAAACTGGTGCATATCTGAAAGGGGGGAAAACATCCCCAAAGGCACGGACCACACATGTCGTATCAAGGGGCAGCTCAGTAAATGAACAAGCTTGGGATCAGCACCTCTCAGTTCTAACACCTTCCAGGCTGTGTCCCTATCTACCGAGTTATAGGCTTTAGTAAGGTCCACAAACCCTAGGAAGACAGGTACATTTTCCTCCCAGACACTATCCAAAAGCCTCCTACGTATGAAAAGAGCATCAGCGGTGCCCCTGTTGGACCTAAACCCGCACCGCGGTTTGATTAGCTGTCCCTCTATCTAGGCACTAAGCCTATTCAACAGGATGTAAGCAAAGGCTTTTCCTACATCACTAAGAAGACAAATTCCCCTGTAATTATCACACACTGAGTGGTCCTTTTTCTTGAACAGAGGCACTAGCACCGCCTGTTTCCACTCAGCAGGAATAACTTCAGTAACCCACACCAATTGGAAAACACGGTGGATCCCATACAAGCATGCTATTCCCCCCAGCCTTAATTTGTTCGACCACAACCCCCGCTTCTTTTTGTTCTTGAGTTTCGTAACTGCTACCTTAACATCCTCAAAACTAAGTTCGAATTCAGTCACCAAAGGTACAGGCTCAGGCATGTAACAAATATTGAGCTATCAACCTCCCTAGGGCGATTGAGCACTGTGCAAAAATGCTGAGAAAACCGATCCCTCCTCTCACTGTCTGTCCATACAAGGTCCCCATTACTGTTTTGAAGCCCTGCCACTGCTGTGTAAGTAGGCTTATTAAAGTCCTTAATCCGCTGGTACAGCACTCGCTGCTTACCCTGCTTGGCAGCTGCCTCCAACAAGTCAGCCTGCTCATTGACCCATACCTGCTTGTCGGTCCGCAACCCCTTCTTGGCACGATTGACCGTGCGCCTATACTCCTGCCTCTCCTCCTCCCCTTTGTCCTTATGCCATAGCAAGAAGGCGTTCTGCTTGTCCTGGATGAGGTGGAGTGTTTCTTGACTTATC
Source organism: Heterotrichella gracilis (assembly GCA_032358255.1). NCBI lineage: Eukaryota > Xanthophyceae > Tribonematales > Xanthonemataceae > Heterotrichella > Heterotrichella gracilis. The sequence continues at coordinate 18,068 of JAULBX010029368.1, forward strand.
CCGGGCTTGCAGCGGACCTTCTGTGGTTGCAACAGTGGTGCAGAGGCTTCCTGCACCCCTGCCTTCAGCTTCTCCCACTTAAAGGTGGCATTCCAACCCCCCCGACAGCCCGGCAAGTAGTGTCTCGGTCATAGCAGCAAGCTGCTTCACTACTCCCTGCTGTTCCAGCATGTCCAACTGCACACAAGGTGGCTTAGGCTGGTGCTTGATGGTGTCAAAGCGCAGCCTTATATTGGCCACCACCAGGTAGCAATCGGACTTCAGCTCTACCCCCCTGAACACCCTGCTGTCCAGTGTAGATGGCAGAAAGCCCCTGACTGACAATGATGTAGTCAATTTGGCTGATCGTTTTGCCATCAGGGGACCTCCAGGTGCGAAGGTGTATGTCCTTGTGCTGGAACATCGTGTTGGTGAGTGCTAGCCCATAGCACGCACACAGATGAAGCAAACGACTGCCATTGTCAGTGGTGATAGTGCCCACACACCACCGTCTTGACCCCCCCCCCCCCCCCAAAGAACTGCGCATCTGGCCCCAGCTGCGCTAGAAAAGAGCAGATCACACTCAGCAAGATCCCTAAGAGTCACCATGTCATGCTTCTTTTCCCAGTATTTTGTAAAAGGACTCCTTCACTGCCTGCTTGTCGCCGTCTGTGGGGGCATACGCCACCAGAACGGAGAGCTTCCTGCCTTGCAGCGCAAACTGGGCCATGAAATGGTTGACCCTTATCCAAGTGTGCAAAATTTTGTGTGTACACATGTGAACCATATTATAGCAAAGTCTCCACCAACTACAAAGGAAGTTACTGTAAATGTGGGAAATGGGCTTTACAAGGTATAGTGCCAAACAGTTAGCTTCTAGTTGACCTCTGCAACAAACCTATATGACAATCACCCTGTAAATACATGTAGGCAAGCATATTTGCAGTCTATTTTAATTGCGCAGCGCTTCTCCTGAAGCTAAGCTTGAGTGAAGCCACCTTGCATGCGCACCTGCTACTCGTGATGTATGCAACCATGTGCTTGGCAGGTATGTTGTATTCTCAGGCGGGCACACATGTTTGGAAATCTGCAGAACGATGTGATGCTAATATGCACTGCCCTAGGATGCTTCATAACCGTGCGCAATGTTGCAAACGTTAGTGGGTTCAACTTTTTACTGTGTCAAGGTGATTTACTGTGATGGGCGGTGAGGAAACATTGGGTTTGGGAGTTACCTCCGACTCAAGCTGACTTCATGTTTCTATGTTGCAGGGGTAGTTAACTACACACAATGCCAAAACATGTGCGAAATGTACGGCATATTACCAGCAATCACATTTGGAAGTGCCCCAGCAGATATAAAAGCTGTGTGGCAGCAAAGCGATTGCAGCCATCAATTGTGTGTGGCCTGGCTAGCATCGCCTTCTCAAGAACCGCCATGTGGTATTGCGGACGACAACATCAACAGGCTCCTTTGCGCAAACGTAACAGACCAGTACCTCAAAGGTAATGTGTATAATTATTGAATTGCGACCACTGGAAGAAAAAGGTTTTACCATATTTGTAAGCAGGGTCTTCTGTGGCGACGAGTGGAGAAACTTGGGGCCACCCTCGGCACATTCCACGCCTTGCTTAAGAAAAGAACTCAATACAGATTTGAAAGATAATAAATGGCTTGATTTTCCTGCTGTTTCATGAGTTATCTTCAATTCTCAAACAAGTCCCTCACCCCCAAAAACTCTTGCAAAAATGGTCGGACGCATCTCCTAGGATAACAAGATTATAAGTATAATACCGAACTCGTTTGCATCCCATGCAAGCTGGCTAAGGCTTGTGCTTGACCGGCCGTTTCTAAGTGGCCGGTGCTCCGGTGCGAGCCAGTGGCCCTTAATTCCATAGTGGTGGCACTCTACGCCAGTCAGGAGGGGGGCAAGGTCCATGCAATTCAGGCTCCTACGGGTGCTCCGAAACCTAAATTAAGTGGAATTTACTTTCTTGCATATGTACAGGATTAAATCCTACTGATAATATTTAATCTTAATATTGTTACAAATAACGGGGGAAGGGCTTTTGATAACATATTCGAAATCTGCATTCGAAACGTGTTCTATTCCATGTTCAAAATGGTGCCAAATTTGTCCATAATCGGTCGCACAATTATAAATAAAATGAGACAAAATCGTCCCAAACCGACTGGCACAACGACTCAAAACGACGTTTTAAGATTTTTGTTTAACGAGAAGCGTACATACACTCCCAATCGAGTTACCTTTGCTGCACCGCTTCTAAAAGTTCAAATCTTAACGGGAATCCCTGTCCCCAGAGTGGGGTAATCAGGAATCATCAAGCAAGACATGGTGTTTCGGTATGTGTGATTACCGCTTCTTCTGCAGGATGATGAACATTGGTTGAAGAAAGAGCCATAGTAGGGCTCTACTGTCTGCATTTTGCGCCTGGTGTAGCTGGGTTGAATGAGATAAAAAGTAAATGACGTTTGCATTTTGTCTTGAGGTACAACATGTAAAAGAGTTGGTTGGGGAATGTAAACATGTAGAGCATATCCAACGAAGGCATGCAATTTATCAAAATCACAACGTATTCCCCCATAATGGACCGTATAGCTCAGTTGAATGTTAAGTGTGGATTCAAACGTGTCTACAAACATGTTTGGATTCATTTGATGGAAAGTGCAAATACTACATTCTTGAAAGCATATTATGAGTGAATGGCCTTGCCATGGGCCGCAGTATTGCAAGGATAGAAATGATGCGCACCCCTGGGCACCCCATGTACATATTGTTCACAAACTGTTGACAAATGTTCACAAAATGTCCACAAACTGTTGACAAAATATTCACAAAGTTCCCAATGGACACCCACATTTCAGCTTTGAGTGGATAACAACCAACCTAGCCATAAGAGCATTGTCATTTTCTTAGTGTGGCCAACATGCTTCAGAGCAGGACTTGAAGCAAACCTTACATTGTGTGGTGCGCAGGAGTTCCTATTGCAGCTAGTTATCGACAGACTGAACTTAACTATGTACTGCGGGAAAATCTCCAAAACTCGCACGTTGCGCAATATCACCTTTTTTTGCAGATGCCGCATGCAGACTTCTTTAAGTACTTTGGAGGAGGCGTCTTGACGGCGAAAAGACTGTCTTTTCCTTTCACAGATGACAAAGCCATGTATAGCTATCTAAAGCAGACCTTGCCCGATGATGCCTTGCAATCTTCAAGGCTGACAATTGTACCAACATCAAGGCAGTTGTGGTTGAGCGACTACATGGTTTACAGTAACACGCATCTGCCAGGGAAACACGTGGTATGGTCATAAGCATGCGCAACTGTGTCTATCTCAAATCCATAACATTACTTGGGTGGCAATTTATAGTACTGAAGAGAATCCCAATTGCAGTTGATAACAAATTCCGATGTCTTGTGGACATTAAGCATCAATTATATGGCAGCTATGCGCCCTGGCGAGTTGTATGCTTTGAGTCGACATGACCACGTGGAAACACATGCGATGTCCTTATGTGAAAGCGGGAACAAGGCCAACAATTGGTGTCTGGCATATAGATACAGCCATGATGCCTACGGCTTTGTACCCCCAATCCCGCATGAATTGGTAGGTCAGCAACACAGACACCTTACAGACATATAAAAAGGGTTTGGCCAATAACTCCCACTTGTGCTGTACCCAAATTGCTGTATACAATAAATTGTTCCTATCTTTCTGCCATGGGGTGCACGAGTTAAGGATTGTTGGCTTGCCAATAATATGCATTGAGAACTCGTCGGACACGTTGCCATGTTTCTGTTACAATTGTTTTGAAGGTGGCTCATTTCTAAAATTGCTACATGCAAGGCTTATTCCTGCATGGTGGACCTTGTTTTGTTACATATCGTGCGGTGCCCCACTACCAAAGTATACACACTGTGATGTTTGAAGGGAAAAAAGCCGACAGCACCCTCTACTTCCGTTTCATAGACGCGACGGGAGCGTTGTAGTGGACAGGACTCTGCGTGACAAAAGGAATGTAAGTAAGTAAGTAAGTATTTGCTTTCCAGCTTTGAAAGCCAGGTTAGCATGTCTGGGTATGCCTCACCCCAGT
>JAULBX010029379.1:0-22128 GCA_032358255.1 Heterotrichella gracilis
TCTCTCACTCTGTCTCTTCCTCAACCAACGCCCTCATTCTTGAGATGAGGAGCGTAGTTATTTATTTATTTATTTATTTAGTGAAGGCTTTGGAACGAGCATATAAGGACTACCTGCACCAGACCGGCTCCTCATTCTGTTATGTACACAAGAGTTTGTCATTGACAAGCCTTCGAAGCCTTCGGCGGCCGTGCCCTAAACTGCTCAGTGGAAGTGGACGGGGGCGCCTCATACTTTCCACTGCCGAATAGACGATGGCTCTGTCAACCTCCCCCATGCTCAAGGCGGTGCTGCGTCTGGCTGTGGTCAGAATGTGTGCAGGTAAAGGCTACTCTTACTTTTGTAACTCAGGAGCCTCGTTGACATGCCGATACCTGTGGTGTGCTGTTGCGTCTGTCGCAGTGCGTCTGCAGTACTGACATGGCATCACTACAAACCTCCTTCCGACACCATCTCCGACGTGGGTACACTTATCTCGTACTACGCTTAGCGACCTCAACAGTGCTAGTCTAAGACTGCAGTAGACCTCAACAGTCCATGTTCGCTGCCTCAAGCAATTTGCTTTGCTTAGACTTGCCCCCGTGAATCCTGCAGCCCAGACCTGCATCCAGAGGGGCCAGACCTTCGTGACGTCCTGCAACGGTGAGCGCACGGTGATCGAGAGCCAGTTCCCCGTCAACTCAGCGACGCCATTCGACCCCGCCAAGGCGGATGCCTTCGCCGCCACCTTCAAGAGCGAGTACCAGCTGCCCACAGAGGGGTGGGTTAGCTCACTGGAACCAATTGCAAACCCTGCTAAGAAACCCTAGGGCCTGCATGAAGTTGTCCTGGTGGCTCGTTGTAGTGTGTACAAGGCCTGGGAATGTTGTATATGTAGAAAAGACTGAATCTTGGCAGCACAAATGGTGTATGGACACCCATGTGCTCAGCATGACCACGGTTTGCTCTCGTGTCACACAGTGTGACACACTGTGCACCTTGCCGACATCCTACCGCCCTAAATCAGGAGCCGCATGTGGTCAGCTTGGTCACATTTTCCTCCCATTTGTGTACACCCTTGCCAAGGATGAACACTCACGAGGGACAAATGAGGTCATGCTGACCACATGCGCCCCCTGGTTCAGGGCGCATGCCAGGCAATGCCCTTAAACCCTAAAGCCCGGGATGGTAGGGGATGTGGCTGTACCTCTGCCTAGTGAAAGGCCTGCGGAGTACTTTGGATTTGCCTTTCCTGTTTGTGGACAAGAAGGCCACACGCACATGAACTGCAGCACTGCCAGGGGACATGCCAAGGTCAGTGTGCAGCAGCGCCTGGAAGAGCTGAAGGCAGGCGGGTCCACAGCCTTGATGTGCTTTAGCGACACTGTCTGTCTTCAGCTCTCTCAAACAGGGTTGCTCACCGGCCTTGGCCTGCTCCCAGGCAGTGCTGAACTCCCTGCGCGTGTGGCCTTCCTGCCCACAGTGGGAGCAGAAGTGCTTGCCGCCAAATCACTTGAGCTGCTCCCTGTTGAATAAATAAATATATCAATAACTACGCAGCCTGTCCTGCTTACCAGCGCGTTGGTTAAGAGGAGTTAGCAGAGAGGAAGGCAATAACGTCCTGTCCACTATGTCCACTGCCATATTTGTTTGGTGCCCTCCTCATGGGATGAATACCCTAAGTGTGCCGGGGTGTGAGATCAGCCTATTCCCTGTGCCCCCTGTTGATGTAGACAGGGAGACGCATCCTTGAATCTGTTCACCCATGCATGCACTCTGGGCGCGCAGCGCATGCACGCATGATGCCTCTGATGCACCACAGTATGCTGTTTGAAAGCATTCTGCAGCATTGTGGCGATGCGCTGCCGTGCTGCACCCACCATCTGCCATGCGCAATCACTGCATCTTCAAGCAAAGTATGTGTGAACACCCATAGCCCACCCTCCTGGCCACCCAAAGTGTAACTGCTGCACTTCAGTGCATTTGCAAACCATTCAATGGGCCTGAGCTACTTGAAAACTGCTATACGCCAATCAATGCATGCGCAGGCATATTGACCCACCTCCCTACCCCACAGAGTTCTACAGCAGGAAATTTTAATTTTAATGCTGTGCTCCTTGGTCCCTTCTAGCATTGTATCATTGGGGGGCAAGAACTAAGTGTTTTTCTTGCCACCGCAGGTGCTGCACCTCTGCCGCAGGTTTCAACACAAACGTAAGTAGCGCATGACGCCCTAAAAATTAGACCCTAGACAGGGGCACGTACCGTGATGCTCATGAACGTAGGAAACCCTGTGCGGCAACGGAGTGTTTACGGTGCGCAGAGTACATGCGTGTGCGCACATGGATGCACATGACGGATCCAGGGTTGTATGCACTATTTTGAGGGATCCCATCAATATCCTGGTACCACACAGAGCATATGCTCACATATTCTGCTCCTCTTCCGTAACCAACGTGCCCCTCGACAGGCTGCACAGTTATCTATCATCACCTAGTATAGATTTGGTTATTTGTTCATACGCTACCTTGGTCCACACATGTCACATGCGCCTAGCCACCCAGTGACCTCACTCACCCCACTCATGGTATACTCCCCTGGAGTCGGCGCCAGGCCCTGCAGAGATGCCTGTGTGACACTGTCGCAATGTCCATAGAGCACCCTAAAGACCTATACCCTAGGGTTCAAAGTGGTTGGCATGCCGCTGGGTCCAGAGCTCAGGAGGGGTCAAGTTGTAGTTGCGGACATGATGCACAGCATGTTACCTCACCACTCGCGTAATAATATTATATCTCCTTGCACCAGGCCGTGTGATGCAGCAGCGGTATATGACACTCTAGGGTTCTAGTGTTTGAAGTTATGTCCATGCCTCACCAACTCACATAATACATCCCCCTGCACCTGCAGAAATGCCTGTGTGATGCAGCGGTCCAGGCTGGGGTGAAACAGGTGGGCTTCTCAACCTACGGAGTGGAGGGAGGTGAGGCATGACGGGAACCCTAGAACCCTAACACTCAAACTCTATGGAGTGGAATGATGTGATGCTGGAATTGCTTCCTAAAACCCTAAACCCTGTGCCACGTGCCAAGGCCCACTGGAAACCCTAGGACCCTAAAGTGACCCAGACTGGGAACCCTGGAACCCTAGAGTGCTGCAGTCGAGTTTATAAATTAGAAGCCTGGAGTCCCACTTCAAATTCAGAAGATCCTCAACAAGTTCAACAGGACTGCAATAGGGTGCAGAACCATGCCTGGCAGCATCGGTGGTCAGCATGCCCCTGGGCCAGGATGTTGGGTTTGAAAAGCGTGTTCCTTGGCGACTCGCCAGCCCTGTCCATCCCTCCCCCCACGGCTTCTCTCCCTTGCGTATTTTCCCTTCAGCACTGCCATCCTTGGTGCCGCACAAAACCTCAACTTCCCCCCACCCCAAAATTCTGTCCTCTCCACCCTCCTTACACCCTCTCCCCTTGGCCAGGGGTGCTGTGCATTCTTTATGCTGCGGCAGCGCCGGGGGGGGCCCAAACCCCTACCCCTCTCCTCAGTCCCTTACATGACTTCTTCTTGCCATGCAGTGCTGCGCATCCTTGGTGCTGCCCCCAACTGCAACTTCCCCTCTGAGACCCTGTCCTCTTGCCCCACTGGCCGCCACCTCCTCTTGGGCGTTTGAGCACTTGGCAAGTCCTCATGGAAACAGCACATCTCTGAAAAAAAGTATGAGGAAGTCCCTGGGTTTCTTTACATAATGTGAGGCAATGGCCCGCTGATGGGCTGCTGCACCACTGACATTCACTTGATGCTGATACCTGATGTTGACTGAGTAGTTGCACTTGCATCCGCAAAGCACTGTCTGCCACCAATATGAAAGTTGACATTGTGATGAGACTCGGTTGCATGCGTGTGAGATAGGGTTACGGTTGTGGGCAGGGCTGAGCATGGTGTTGCTGTGGGATGGGCCTTGTAGTACCCAAGCCAATACTCTTTATTCAGTGGCAAGGGATCTTTGGTGATTTCGGCGTTTACAACGTCGTATAAATCAGTTTATGCTAGTTTTGTTGATGGTTGTTGGTGAGTGTTTAGCGCCACTGCACGGTTTTGGACTGTTTTGGTGCACGTTTTGTACTGTTTTGCTGCATAATTCAGGGCGGGGATGAGCTGAGATACCCGCTTGTATCTCACTGGGTGGATTGGTCGGGATGCAGATGACGTCTGCATTGTTAATGTGGGGGTAGATTCTTGAGCTGAGCACATGCCTGCAGCGGCTGCACTGGTAGTCTGGCACACGCCTGTCGAAGTGTGGGGAACATCCTGTCGCATGTGCATGTCGGATGAATCTGGTGCATGGCATGCAGGAGCATTCAACCGTTGACAATGACTGGCAATACTTTGGTTGCTGTAATAAATTTGGCTGTTTTCCCAATCAGGGAGCCTTTGCCTTCCATGGGTGGGCAGCGCAAGAGCTTGTGCACAAACACCACGCAATGCCTCTTAATAGTGGTGTGCAAGGTGCATTTGCTGCCCACACTGATACATGGATGTGAGACATGGGCGATTACACACTTCAAGTGCAAGCACAAACCTGTCTTCATGCGCAAGTGCAATGCACTACTTTAGGTGATTGCATGCATGCAATCATGATGTTTATAAGAAGGACATATGTCCATCCGAGCCATCCAATTTGTAATATTTGTCACGACCAACCAAGCAAAAATTGAGTTGTTTACAGTAACTGTGCAGCGCCTAAGGCACTTGGGCATGATCATGCGCATGCCATGGCTCAGAACGTAGGCTGCATAGCGAGTGCATCATTCTCAGATTAAAGGGCATGGCAATGTAGCAACCCTGGTATTCAATAAATATCAGCATTGGGTCAAGGTGCACAAAATCACTGCAGTAGACGCCAACTTCCCCTTTTCGAGCCAACTTTATCAACATCTCTATGTCATTGACACAAAACATGTCTATGGCACTTCCACCATGTCAATCACATCCACTCGCGAGTCCTCTGCTGACTGCGTGCACTCTTCCACTCTCAGCTTGATTTGCTCCCTGATGACCTCGGCCAGCGCCTTGAACTCCTTGGTTCCCCAGGGGTGCGAAGCCCCACGGGCGCACGGGCACGGGACCTTGAAGCGCATGTCCACCCCAGTGTGCATGGCCACCAGCTTGGGCAACCACCGGAGCACATTAACCGCCACATGGCCGCCGCTGCAGGGCAGCCACTTGTGCAAGCACTGTAAGGTACAACAAAGCTTGTCCCAGTACCCAAAGTTTGACTTCGACCAGGAGCAGCACCTCCTGAGTTCGATATGAAAGCCGCGTGAAGCAACCACGTTAGCCAGCTCCACCTGCTGTGCCCAAGCTGCGCCATTGCTGTGCCCCAAGTGGACCTCTTTGAGGCTACGCAGCTGGTACATGTCCCGAGGGAGGTACTTGTACCCCTGCCAGTTGTGTCCCGATAGCGACAGGTGGGTGAGAGATGTGAGAGCTGACAAATTTGCCAGCCTGATTTGAAATGCCACTCCGCTACCATCAGCACGCCAGTTGTCCATAACACACTCCAGGCGGCGCAGATTTGTCAGTTGCTCCAAACCTTCTGACAGCTCTATCATGCCAAATTGCAGCGAGCAGGTACTCAGCCTAGTCAAGTGCTGGAGCACACACAGGGGCTTGACGTCTGGGAGGGATGACGTGCTGAATTCCAGGTGCATACTGCGCAGCTGTGGCAGGCGTTCACACTCTGCCAGACTGATCTCTGTTTCATTCCTCCAGGAGTGGCGCGCCATGCCGTTGCGCAGGCATAGGTGGAGGAGGGAGGGGCTGTGCGGGACAGGGATAGACTCTGTCGCTAACATCAGCTCTTTGGAAACCCCGTCTAGGGTAATGCTCAGGCTGGTGAGGCGCACGAGATCCACCAGGTTCAGCGGGCATGGCAGTCCTCTCAGCTGCAAGCGCTGCAGCCCCGTGAGACCCCCGAGGGTTTTCGCAATGGCGAGGTAGCTGCTCCAATCACGTATGGCGGCTGCTGCGCTTTCGCTGACTGGAGGGCACATCAGGCTGAGATCTGACAAGTGGCGCAAGCTGGTGAGCTCTGCCAAACCCACCTGAAACAATAAAAATTGAACATTAACAATGCATGTGAAAGGAAGCATAGAACCCTTAGAAGAGACGTTCATTGATACTACTTTACTGCCCCAAACACTGCTTTTAGATATGGCGCAATTTGGAAAATTCTCATTGACACCTGCAAACAGAATACTTACAACAAAACAACACGCCTTTTGTGAACCTGCCATAACACGGTTTGACCATGTGCAAGTGAACTTAGAAACAAAACCACCTAGTACACATCAATTTTCCATCAAAAGACAGTCCATAGCACAGCTTTCCTCACCTGCACCACCTTCCTTACTCCCGGGTCCAGCTGTGGGGCACCGGGAAGATGCACCCCCAGGTGAAGACTGGTCAGGTTGACAGCTTGAGAGAAGGTGGCCAGGTGCTCTGGCCGCACATAGGCAAGGGTGAGCGATTGGAGGGCGGTGGAGGTGTGGATGCAAATGTCAACCAGGTCCATCATCTGATCGCCAAGGAGGCTGAGTGTGCTAAAGTTGGGTCCCAACCCCAGGCTGGATGTGCAGCTGAGACGCGGGGTGATCCACTCTTGGAAGGCGCTGGTCTTTGACTCTGATTTGTTGCCACGTGACATTGGTGGCTGAGGAGGGCTGATGAGTGCGTGGGCGTCGACAAGCTGTAGGGTTTGCCACATGGGCGATGGCCCTGCCGCCGCCAGGTGCCATGTGCGGCACACCAGCGGCACCACATGCACGCGCTGCTCCCAAGGGAGGTGCGATAGCACGCACTGGAGCAACTCCAAGGGGAGCTGGCTGATGCCGGACACGCCTTCAGGAGCCTCTGGGTGTGGGGAGGATGCAACCTGAGGGGCTTCCAGCGTTCGTGGGTCGGTGGTTGGCTGGCTGTTGGTGGGTGCTAGGGTTTCAGCAGGATCCTGGGGTAGGGTGACCGTTTGCGCGTGCCCTGCTGCAAGCTCAGCACTTTGCAAAGTGCTCCTAGGAGGTGCCTTTTGATGGCTGAGTGGGGGCGTGGTTGTCACCTCCGCTGAGGCCTTCCCCCGCTTTTTGCGCTTGCAGCTCAGAAAGGTCCATATTGACCCCACTGCAGCTGCCAAGGGTCCCTTCTTTTTCCCCATTCTTTTTGAGGGTGTCCTTGTCACTGGCCAGAGGGTGTCCCAGTGTGCCCAGCGCTGCTGCTGGAAAGCTAGTCGGTGGCTCACTTAGGTACAAACGGTGACCTCCTGTGGCGGCGCGGTTTTGGGAGACTGTCGGAGGGTGTGGTGGGCTCTATCCCCCAAGCTATCCCCTGCATCTGTCCAGCGGGTAGCATGGGTTAGTAAGGGCGGTGAGCAACGCTATACAGCAACGGAAACCGCTGCAAGACGACAACCTGACCACATAAGCATTATGCGAGCCAACACTGCGCGGAAGGTGTGTGCACTAAGACGGTGCAGGCCACTACAGTGGCCAGTGACCAACGTGCGTGGTCCAAGGGTTGATGCTCGGGCACCACCAAGTTGCGAGGTATATATGCAGGTATTCTTCCAGGAGTGACGCTCAAGATAGGAAACCGTGTTGCAGCGCACCCAGACGTTTCAGAGGTGAGGAGCTCTTACCTTACGTTGCCTTGGCCCAGATGCATGCATGCATTCGTGGAGCCGGCAAGCGTTTACGCTTACAAGCAGTTTGCTGCTATGCATAGCATGATACGGTGGACTGAAGCAAGTATAGCGATAGAGAATACGTCGCCTGGTTCCATGCGATACGCCTGGCAAAGCTGAAGTTGGCGCACACAAATAGAGCAAATGAAAGTATTGCAAATAACGAAGTATATATATTGCGATATAGGCACAAAATCGCAACAACAATACCAAATTGCCAAGACTGGCAGGCAGCTGGTCAAAACAACTTGGAGTTCAAGCAGCAATGTGGTGTCACTGCCAGAATGCCATGTACTTGTACATTTACAAATACAACATCCAAGCTGGTCTAAACAGCATCCTTGCAAAGCATTGATGCTTTGATACCAATGTCCCTACACAAAAAAAAAGGAATTGATCAAAACGCCCCAAAACTCGGCAATACACCACAAGCCAGCAGAGTTGAAAACCAGAGACAGGCCAAGCAGCACACAGTATACACAGGTGGTAATAGCCACCACCTGGTTTACTTGTACACAGCAGATGGCAGTAAGCACCAAAATAAGAAACGAAAGCACCAAGGGCTTCACAGGCGCAGAAAAAAACCACTTAAACAAGGTCTTGATCAGCGCTCAGGTGTCCTCCTTACAGCCTTTCCGTGCCTTCTACATTGAAGGACCATCCCGCCACTTAATTACGCATCGGGTCCCTCAAGGGACTGGGCACACTGAGCCACGCGCTGCTTAGCTTTCTCCCTGATGGCCGTGGCCAGTGCTGAAAACTCTGCCTGGCCACAGGGGCGTGACTGCCTCCGGGCGCATGGGCACAGAACTCTACAGCGCGTGTCCAATGCCGTGCGCATGGCCACTTCCGTTGACAGCCACTCCCGCACATCCACCACCACCTTACCGGTGCAGGGCAGCCACTGGTGCATGCGCTGCAGGGCGCTGCCGAGGTAGTGCAACCACGGGAAATTGTGATGGGCTGTGCGGTGGGAACCAGCCCATGGAGGGGTTTTGAGCTCGATGAAAAACCCCTTGGAGGCAAGCACAGTAGCCTCATGTAGCTCCTGAGCCCAAACTGTCCCGCTGTCCTGCTCCAAATGGACCTCAAGATTGGTAAGCTTGTAGAGGTCTGGAGGGAGCGGCTTGAACCCCTGCCACCGGCCTGACAAGGACAGGTGTGTGAGCGATGCGAGGGCCGACAGGGACGCACCCAGCCTCCAAAGAGAAACCCTACTCCTTGGGTCAGACGCCATGCTGTCGACGCACTCGAGCCGGCGCAGGTTGGTCAACAGCTGCAGGCCCTTCAGCATGTGCATGAGGGGCATTCCTATCATCGAATGCGTCCGCAGCCTCGTGAGGTGTCGCAATGCAGTCAAGGGGGTAACTGAACGCATGGTTTCGGGATCCAAACCGACAAGCTCCAGGCTGCAGAGCTGTGGCAGGCGATCACACTCTGCCAGGTTGACCCAGTCATTCTTCAAGCTCCCACGCAGGCACAGGTGGAGGAGGGAGGGGCTGTGCTGCACAGGTATGCGCTGCGGCTCAGAGGAAGCAAATTTGGAGACCCAATCGAGGGTGATGCTCAGGCTGGTGAGGCGTGTGAGATCCAATAAGTGCCGCGGGCATGGCAGGCCCCGCAGCTGCAGGCGCTCAAGCCCAGTGAGATCCTGGAGGGTTTGGGCGATGGCGTGGTAGGGGCTCCAATCGTGCGTGTTCCAGGCGGAGGTTTGGCTGACTGGAGTGCACAGGAGGCCAAGGTCTGACAGGTGGCGCATGCTGGTGAGGCCTGCGATACCCGCCTGTAGCAAAACAGCAAGATGATGTAAGCCATATAATATTAATATGTGACTTCATCATCAGAAAATCATCTGAAAACACAATCAAAGCATATTGTGTGATTTGTGGGAAAACAGCCATCTTGTCCCTAAGCCTGTCCATGTGCATGCTGGACACTGTCCTTGAAGAACCAAGTGACAGGATTCCCTCACCTGAAACACTTCCACCACATCTGCACTCAGTCGCGGGGCACCGGCCAGGTCCACCCCCAGGTGCAACTGGGTGAGGTTGTGAGCTCGGTGGAGGATGGCCAGGCACGCCTGAGTAGGATAAGAATAGAACAACAGAGTAAAAAATAAATTGACAAGGTGAAGAAGAAAACTACAGGATGGTAAATTAGTTCCCGATGGAATGATGCTTTTGGAGGTACAAGTGACCTCAAACGGCACGCAGCAAACAGGCCCTGGTGACATTCAATACAAACGGAACGCCAACAGGTCTACACCTGCTCACCGGCTGCACGGTGGCGAGGGTGAGTGACTGCAGGGTGGTGGATGCGCCGATACAGGTGGTGGCAAGGTCAAGGGCCTGTGTGGGCAACGGTGCATTGGTGCCCAGGCACTCCAATTTCAAGCTGGTTGCGCCGCTGAGGCGGGGGGTGATCCATAATAGAAAGCCAGCAGCCCTCGACCCCTTCCTTGGTCCTCGCCTGCCCGCAATTGCCTGCAGTGAGTCAATTAGGTGGGATGAGCGCTATGCACTCCATGAAGGGGATGGTCCGATTGATGCTAACAATAAACCATGATGAACAAAACCTGCCAGGTGCGCCACATTCGCTGCAAGGAGGGGAGAAATGAAGGATGTGGGTGGGGGCAAAATACAGTGGGTGCTCAGAAATGCTACCTTGCCTGTGGGGCCCCTTCCCAACCACTCAACCCGTGGGACATGCTCTGAAAATACCTGACTGCTTAAATTGGTCAGCGTTTCAGAATGTGTGAGCTCCAGGTGGCGCCACATGGGCGATGGCCCTGCTGCCGCCAGGTGCCATGTGCGGCACACCAGCGGCACCACACGCACGCGCTGCTCCCAAGGGAGGTGTGATAACACGCACTGAAGCACCTCCAAGGGGAGTTGGTGGATGGTGGCGGGTGGGGTTGGGGTTGGGTTGGGGCGCCGTTGCCGTTTCACCCGTCGAGCCTGTGCAGGCCTGGCAGCCGGCACCGCGGAAGATCCACATGCTGCGGGCGGGAGCAAGTGGGGCACCGCTGCGCGAGAACTGCAAGGGGAAAGCAGGAAACCAGATCAGTACCAGTGCCACGCCCTCCCTGCACCTTCCTTGCACAGCCAGTGCTGATACCAAGCACAGCCAGACGTGTCTGTCTTGTTCACTAATTTGCTACCCAAAACACAGCGATATAAAGTCATCGCTTGTGGGTGCACCCCCTGCTGGTGCCTTGCTGGCAGAGATGTGGCAAGTGATACACCCACCACCTGGCCAAGATCAGGTCAAACCCTGTGAGCAATCTCTCCCCTCCCCCCCGCATGAAGCAGTACTCTAAGTAAGAATCAGCTGAGCAACCTTTGGTGACTGGTTTACCCACCACCAGACCCATGGGTGCAACCCACCTGCGCATGCGTGAAGAGCTGTTGGCCCCCCGTCGTGCTGCCCGCTGTTCCCTGGAGGCTCCGCCGCCATTGCTGCGAGTATTGCGCTGCATGGTCCCCTCCTGTCCAGCAGCTGCGTGTAGAGGCGGGAACAGGTGAACCCTCAGGGTACCTCAGGCAGCTGGAGTGGGAACAAGTGGGTTGATCTCCTGCAGCAGGGAAGTAGTAGCGTACAGTGGGTTACTCTGCACCAGAACAGGTGCGTAGCGTGCTGTGTCCTAGAGGCTGGGCCGCCGTTGCTGCCTAACATACCCCCCCCGTGATACGTTGTCAGTTTTGAGGTGGGTCTGTAAAGGGACTTTGCTTGTGCGCACCTATAAGCATACCAGTTTGAGGCAAAGACGAGATGGGGACAGCATTAAACAACTAGCGCAAAAGAGACGGATTCTGCGACATCTCAGGGGAAGCAGTGGGCTGTTGGACTGGAAATAAATAGCGTGCATGCAATAAGAAATGCACCGCTAGGCTCAGGCTGTTTTGGAAAGCTGCCACGCGTGTAGTACGGTAGTTGTCACAGCCGCAGAAGGAACTCATGGCTACACAGTAGTAGTGCGAGTTTTGTGACGCGCCGCTGTTTTCACGGGTGACAAGTTGCGCTCTGCAGACATACCTCGCAGCTTGCTAGTGGTCAAGGACTGTGGCCTAGGCCTTGCAGCCTCGTACTTTGAGTCAGAGTGTCCGTCAAGAAGTATAAACACTTGTGTAGATTTGGCCACCTGTTGTTTTATAAGAGATAGTCTCCCAGACCCCGGCGAGCGAAAATGGGCTATTGGCAAGGGCAGTTGGGTGGGGATGAATAAAACGTCACGGGAATGTAATACTTGACCATGTATGCGCCAAACGCCAAACCAAAGAGCAGGCATTGCCAGAAGTATCGCAAGCAAACACCAGCAACATACATAGTTTCCTCGATATCTTGCTCGCTGGCTCACGGATGCATGCATGCATCTGCGCCAAGGCACTGAAGGTAAGAGCTGGTGACACACTACAACTTCTGAAAGTGCTTTGTCATCTTCTTGAACCGCACTCATTGTCAGTGCGTCTCTAAACATTCTGTTATGCTGGCAAACCCAAGCCTTGGGCCAACCATGTGGGCAACTTGGAGACCACTCAACCCTTGCTTAGGGTTTCAGACGTTTTGCAGGGTTTTGGCTGAGGTGCTGCAATTCGCCTTCTGTTGCCATAGTTCAACTCCCGGGGAGTGGACTGGTCTACATTGGGTTGCAGGAGTGTTTGTTGCAGGTGCACCTTGCATGGGTATGCAAGTAGCAAGGGGTCATCAAACTACGATTTCTATTTTACACTTTTCAAATTTTATGATGGTGATTGTTATGGGGAACACCATAGGGTTACCTGGAAGTGGATTTTGTGGAACTTTCATGGTACTCAGATTTAACGTTTTTCTGCTTGTAGGACTTGCAGCTGCTGCCAATAGCAATATCACAACTGCCAAACCAGCACCAACTGTGCACCATCCAGGCCCCGGGGTAGTGTCAGTGAGGTCCCCAGTGTGCCTAGCCCTGCACAGAGTCTGGCAGTACATGGCATCATGCACCGCCGGTCATATTGCAATGGACTCGTTTACATAAATGCAGCCTACTGTTGTCAACGTACATACAAAGCCCCATTTGTGGGCAGTCCAATAGGTTCCCATCCAGTTCGTTAGTCTATCAAGCGAAAACAGGGTTGTCAAAAACAGGTTGACATATCACGCATGTAGCATACTTATTCGTCTTTTTGAACACCTCCATACAATCTCTTTGACACTCATCAACAATGTACTAAAGCTGACACAAGCTGGGATTCACTATTTTTGCAAGCAACTCTGAAGTCACAACACGCCGTTCAAGGACAGACTGCAGGCATGCCTAATTATTTTTTAATTGCTGCAACAAAAAAAAAGCTGCAGCTCAACATGATACTCCCAGCCACCCAGATTGCCTTGGTAATTGAGATCCCATCGACATTATTATTACTTTTCTTATATATTACTTAGAGCTGAGACTTGGTAGTCAGCTATGTCAACAGAAAAACGGGCCACTTCTCACTCCTTGCCCTTGGCGCCGGTGGTATCGTGTCCCCCTGCTCCCTCCCCCTTGCCCTTTGCCTTCTCAGGGTGCTTGGTCAGCGCGCTGGGGTTGTGCGCCACCTGCTTGCCCCGCTGGTTGGTGAACTGGACCTTGGGTTGGTGCGGGGTTTCGTCTGTGGACATCGCAATGTGCTCCACGTAGCCCTCCCTGGTCCCTCCCCTGAACTTGGTGCTGACGTAGTCCCCCTCATGGATGTCCTTCTCCTTCAGGGCTTGCATCTCCTTGGAGTTGGCCATGATTGGCAATAGTGGGGGTGCCTGCGAACAAGGGCGTGCATGGGTAGTAGTGTTATCATTTGCCGTGTAAGGTTGTTTCATGCAAGAAACGCAAAGAGCATCAAACTCTAGCAGAATACGCATAATTATAATGCAAAAGTGGCGTTCAGTGGCAGTGCAGCAATCAGACAGGACCACTTTCAAATTGTGAAGTTATGCGCAAAATCACCAGTAACAAGTTGTTCCTCAGCACCATGGCTCTTGTTCAGATGGCTGTATATGCATGCAAACCTCCTGTGAGTTGTCATTTACCATGCAAGCTTTTTGGCAGGTGCTGGGCCTCACGCTACTTGCAGTAATTGTAGGGTCAGAGAATGGCCCCAAGAGAATAGTTTAGGCTGCACACCTCGTGGAAGGAACTCCTCCAGAGCAGGAAACAGCTCTATGGGTGGTTCCCTGAATGAGCCTGTCAGGCAAAATCCTGGTAGCAGGGGTATGCCCGTGAAGAAGCTTCCAGCCGCTGCAAAAAGGCTTTCAACCGCTGACAGAATGCTGCCAGTCACCGCTAATGCGCTGGCAAGATGTCCAACTGTCGCCAGGAGGTAGCTGTGCAACTTTGGCCAAGCAGGTTTCGGAGGGCTCACTTCTAGCGGAACTGGTGCTTGCAGTCCCTCAATGGGACCAGCCATCTCCCTTGCATTCAACACCTGCACCTCTGAACAGGCATACAAAAATTTTGACGTGTCGAAACTCAACTTGCAGGCAAAGAAGCCGGCAGCTGAAGTCGCTAGCTGTCAGTGACCTACCCAATCAATTCCATGGGCATTAATCCCCTTAGGCACCTTCAGCCCAGCTCGACCAAAACTTCCACCCACAAACACAGTTCAAACGCCTGGTCCTACTCTTCTTGGTGGATGAGCACAGCACACGCATACGTACATATATAGCTTGAGACACACGATAATATATATTGATATCAGCTGAGAAGTTTTCGTTGTGTCAACTGTTCGCTACTGCCAGTAGTACCAAGCAGTGGTTCTTCTCTCCTCGACAGAAGCAGCAGTGCCAGCGTTCAGTGCCTCACAGGTGCGCCTCACAGCAGCTTACAAAGGAGTATTTACTTACAGTGTGCACCAACTCATCAACTGAGGCCAGACTGGGGTATATTGTGAGGGAATTGGAATTGGAACCTTGCCTGCTGAAAGAAGTGCATTAAATTTTCGCCTGATAAAAAAACTGCGCTCTTGTCAAGAAGTACTGTGTACACCACATCTGACATGTCATGCTGCCTTCCTCAATCCCAACCTACCCACACCACCACCCACTGCAGCCTGTTACGGTAACTAAGCAGCACCAACTATGGGCGGCGCATGGAGCAGCACCTGGTCTCCCTCCCGCCTACCCAACCTTGAGGGGAGGGTGGTGCTGGTCACCGGTGGGGACAGCGGCATTGGGCTGGAGACTGCGCGCGCGCATGGCGCCAAGGGCGCCCATGTGATCATCCTGGGGAGAAAGAAGGACCACGTGGACAAGTGAGGCTGAGGGGTTTAGGGTTTAGGGTATAGGGTTTAGGGTCCGGATCCTTCAGTGGCTGTACCATAGTAAGCAAGGCCCACCGGGTTTGCGCTTTAAGTTGCACATGCACTTACTGTACATGCACCCGCCTGTGCATTCATTGACCCAATGAGGCCATCACCGCTGCATGTACTGCTGACCCGCGCGCCCCCTCCTGGCCTTGCCAAGAATCAGTACTCGCTTGTCACCTTGCCTTGTAGTGTTGGGATCCAACCCCCCACCCATTTACTGCAGAGCGATTGTTGATCTCCAGCGCACAGCACCCAGCGGCATTTTTGACAGCATTGTGGCAGACATGTCAGAACTGAGGTGGGGAAAACTCTACCCAAATACCCTTAGCCTTAAAACCTTAAATCATTAAACCCTACTTGGGAATGATGGTATTAATGGTGAACTGCATGACGCGGCCACCAGTTTAATATGCATGTCCTTTCAAAGGCTTGAAGCCCTTGCAGCAACCAAATGTCTGATGAAACCAGCGCTTGCAATTCACTTGCACACGTTGCAGCGCGTCTAGGCAAGTGCGCACTCAAGCCTAGGCTGGGTACTATACCATGCAATGACACTGATCAGTCACCATGTCACCCACAGCCTGGGCCTCATCATCGAACACCATTGCCGTAGAGATTGTCACGCACAGAAAATAAAGCAAGTAAATCAAAGCAAACAAATAAGCAATCAATTTCAAGTAAGTAAATAGATAATTAAAACGAGTGTATACACTGATACGCAACTGTGTGGTGGCGCAGGTCTGTGCGTAATAATTACTAAACCCCAATGAATTGATATCTTTATATGTACCGCAGGTCTGTGCGCACAGCAGCCAAGAAATTCCTCTGCCCCTGCACGTGCTGGTCAACAACGCGGGGGTGTTCCTGGTGGAGCATGCAAAGACCAGCCAAGGGTTTGAGGTGCGGGAGGAGGGTTTAGGGTAAAGAATGCAGGGTGTAGGGTTGAAGGTTTCTGGTGGAGCACGCAAAGACCAGCCAAGGGTTTGAGGCGCGGGAGGAGGGGGGTTTTGCATCTGTTCTACCGGGGAATCCCTGGGACGCAAAGTGTAGTGTGCAAGTAACGGAGGTCACAGCCTGCTGCCAGGTTGCTGGGCAGTTTCCCACTACAGCCTCCGGCAATTTACCACTACAGCCTCAGCCTTTGCACTGCACATGCATAGGTTCAGTTTTGTTTCTAAATCGAGGATGCTTACCACTTCCTCCCAGATTGCCTTCAGCACCTACACCGCATTAATGTGTGATTTGCCACCATGCAACCCCCCTTCCGTTGTCCCCAGATTACCTACGCCACCAAGTACTGGAGCCACCTGTACCTCACCCACCTGCTCATGAACAAGCTGCGCCAGTCCACCCCCTCACGCATAGTGTAGATGTCCTCCCCTGCCCACCAGTTTGGGAGCACCGACTGGGAGGATCTCAAGTAGGTCAACCCTCCTACAGCTTGCCCTAAACCCTGAACCCATGCGCACAAGATGCACGTCAAATCATAACATACTACGGGTGGATGCCATGCAGTGTACCTGCTCAATATATGCATATGCTCAAGCTTCTTTAGACAGGCGACAATACATTCGTTTTGTTCCATGTTCCTTAGATCCCATAGGATTACACTATGTAGTGATGCCTCACATAGTATAGCATTTGATCTGCACATTTTGAGGCATCCCCTACATATTCTTCATAATTTTATACACCCCTTGTTCCCAGGGGAGAGCGCCTGACTGACAGTGGCCCCAGTGTGTATGGCACAGCCAACCTGTACAACCTCATGATCGGACAGGAGATGAACCGCAGGCTGCAGGTGAGAGGGTGACACAGGGTAGGCCCTATGATAGGGTAGGGTAGGGTAGGGTTCAGGGTTTTATTAAGGGGAATTTTTCTGTCTGCCACAAGTTCAGCACGGCCATTAAGGTAGTACCTGCAGCATGCTGTCAATCCCTTGTCCATTCATGAAGCAGCAGAGCGTCAAATCCAAGACCTAGATAATAAGTTATATATTCCTATCTACCCTTTGGTTTTGAAGCCCTGCCGTTTCAGGATTGGGCAAGAGATTGACTGCATGCTGCAGGTAAAACCCTTGTTCAACTTGTGGCAGCAATATCACATCCAGTGGCAGCTAGTCAGGTTGTGCTCGAATGTGACAGTTCCTTCATTTCAGGCTGTCTGATATAATAATCAAATTTACAAACTTTGCAAAAGTAAAAGATATTATAAACAAATGCATCCTATCATAGAACAGCAAACGTTATCGTGCACTTCATCTACCCTTGTTTGGCATCTGCGCAACGTGCGTATAAGGACCGGTGTATTCATGTACTAGCCCCAGCATGAGGGGGCAGGCTGCCTTGTGGACAAACTTTGGATCAGTTCCCAATTGGGAATCTGCCACTGTCATGACATGTCTGACAATCAGTTGAAAGTCCCCGCATTCCTCGTCACAAACTCACTCCCCCTCTGCAGGGCACTGGTGTGGAGCCCATCATTTAGGGTTTTAGGGTTTAGCAAATAGGGTTTTGTTTAGGGTTTATATGAACACGCCTCCCCCTCTGCAGGGCACTCGTGTGGAGTCCTTCATCGTGCACCCTGGAGTGGTGTACACCCCCTTGAACACATTCAAGCCGGGTAAGCTGGACCCTAATAGGGTTTCAGCCCAGGCCATGGAGCGCCTGGCCAAGTACACCGGCCAGACACCCTACAAGGGGGCATACTCCACCATATGGGCGGCGGCTGCGCCGGAGGTGCAAGGTATGCGGGCATTTGTACGCATAACACACTAGGAGGTGATCCAGAGGAAAATGTAGTGATCGACTGCAGTGGACAGTTTGAGACATGTATAGGCTGCTGCAGGTGTTGAACGAGTCTGATGTCTTGCTCAGCAACACCCGTCATGTCAGTTTGCCAGGAGGTGAAGTCTTCCACCCCCTCCCTCCAAGGGCCTGGTTTCCCAGGTCACAGGCCACCATTTATGGCCCTTGGCTCGTTGCTAATATACCTAGCAACCTGGCGCATCCCCAAGCTTTCCAACTGGGACAACAGCTGGGCAAGCAACCTACATGACCCCGCGCCCGTACAATGACTCTGCTGCCAACACTCATCTGCCCTTCCCCCATCCCTGGATGCACCTTACAAACCTTTCTGAATTGCCTCCCCCACCCTTGCAGGTCACAGGGGCACTTTCTATGGCCCCTGGCTGCTCGCAGGCATGCTGGGCAATTTGGTGCACTCCAAGCCTGCCAGCTTGGACAACAGCTGGGCACATGACCTTGCGCCTGTACCATGACTCTGTGCCAAAACGTACATGCCGCCCCACCCCCCGGGATGATCCCTGCATGCACCCCAGAAAATGTGAAACGCTTCCCCTATCCCTGCAGGTCACGGGGGCACATTGTATGCCCCCTGGCTGTTCACGGGCATGCTGGGCAATTTGGTGCACATTAAGCCTGCCAGCAGGGACAACAGCTGGGCACGTGACCCTGCGCCTGTACAATGACCCTGTGGCAAATACATAGCCCTCCCATCCCTGCATGCATCCCAGAGAATGTGAATTGCCTCTTCCACCCCTGCAGGTCATGGGGGCACATTTTACGGACCCTGGCTCTTCGCGGGCATGATGGGCAACCTGGTGCACTCCAAGCCTGCCAGCAGGGACAACAGCTATGCTCGTGACCCTGTGGCATGTGCGCGCCTGTATGACGAGTCGGTGGCCATACTCACTCGCGAGACGGGGGCGCCGCTGCCGGGGTTGCTGCCGGATGTGGGCGGGGGTGCGGGGGGCAAGGGGGGTGGAGGAGCAAGGGAGGAGTGAGTGAGGGCAGGGTGGTTTGAAATGCAGATTGGGGTGAAAGTTTGAGGGGATTGCTATGGGTGATGCTATCTCTGGCAGCCTTGAAAGAGTATCACTGTTGAGGAATAGTGTTGTGAACACGTTGGGAATGGAGCCTCCTCAGGGGAGCAACGTTGATCTAAATCTTGTTGTTGCATGGTGTTGATGATGGTGTGCTAGTCGTAGTTGAAAACTGAATAACTCTAGGATGAGACTACCTAGGGTTGTAGCTTGCTTCTGAATCAGCACTCTAGCAGTAGCATTGGTTGCAATTGTAGGTTCAGCATGCCTGTTGCTGCACTTGCAGAATCGCTGTTCATGTCCTCAGGCTTGCCAAGGCGTCACGCTGTAGTCAGCTGCATGCGCTGTGTTTCGTGCTGTGGATAGCTGCATATGCTGCGTGTTGTGGACGGCTGCATGTGCGTCATGCTGTAGGAGCTGCAGATATCACCCTGCTTCTTGATACAATGGGCTAAGAGTGGTCATTGGCGCAGCGTCACGGCGCCTGGTGCAGTCTGTCGGTGATATACATAGTAATGGAAATATAGTGCTATACTGCTCAGCTCACACTCTCCAGTAGTATAGCGCACTCATACATCAGAGGCTTGGTTATTCAAGCTTGCCATTGTAAATAATTACACTTTGACAAGGTCATTGACCTAAGGTCATAATGCTGATTGGTTGATGACCCTGATACCCTCATACCTTGAATGTGAGAGAAATTGAAGGCGAAACGCGCGAGTCTAAGGCAAAATTAATATGAAAAATGATAGACCCATACAGTACCCCTAAAACCCTGCGGGGTCAACCCTAAATCATTCAACTTCAAAGGAGGCCCCGAAACCCTCCCACATGAAGCAATGGATAGACGCCATTGCATTGCCACTGCAAACAGCCATTTGCATGCGTGTGCAAATGGGAAGCCCCAGTCAGTCAGATTTTGAGCAAATTGTATGATAAATGCTCAAAATAAATGCTTGTTTAGAGGAAACGTAGGTTTCCAACCCTAAACCCTAAATAGCCGCCTTCAAGTTGGAGGGCATGTTGTGTTGAAGGCCGCCTTCATGTTATTGGATGCGCAATGGGTGCCCACAGGGCAGATGAAGTAAACCTGTGCAGGGGGGGCGAGTATCAATATCGTATCAACTTGGTCCACATTTGCAGAGATGTGAGGCATCCAATGCGCTGCATGAATGCCAATGCACCTTGCATTGCTACGCGCATGCGCTAGTGCCCTCTGACAATGCAATAATGGTTATACAGATATAACAAAGCAGCAAAAATTGTATTACAGGACAGTGGGTCTGCACATCCTTGCTCCCCCCCCCTCACCGTTTGGCCCCCTGGGTTGTTGAAGGTGTACTGCGCTGTGGCTGTGCCAGAGGTTGTGGCGAAGGGCAGTATGGCAGCGTCCGCTCCATTAACACTGCAGCCGTCATAGCCCCCCTTGCCAACCTTCGCCACGATGTGGAAGGAGGGGTTGAAGTTGAAGGTGAGGGTGGCACCACACGGCATCTGCACAGGACACAGCAAATAAACAAAGTAGTCAAATCCAAGATGTAAGTATGCATGCAATCAATTGCAATGAAACATACAAGTGCGTGAAATCATAAATGTTTCATAAAACAACAAACAAGCAATTAAACAAACAAACATTACCACCTGATCATTTTTTATTACCGTACATGTGCACTCGTGGAGGTAGGGGGCAAGGGGTGATGCCATACAATCAGAATACGCAGCCTGTCCTTACATAGGTGCGCCAATGACGAGTGAGCATAGACAGAGGTACCACCCTCCTGTTCCCTGTCACCCCACCCTTTGGCGTGCACTGCACTGCGCTAAATGTGAAACTTAGCAGTTTACCTTGATGCCCAACAATACAGTACTTACCGTTTTGGGGAGGGCACCGGTATTGGGATTGAACACCCATCCCAAGCTGTAGCTGAGCATTGGCGGGGATGGGGGTGGGGATGGGGATGGAGATGGTGGTGGTGAGGAAGCAGGTTTAATTGCTGGGGGTGATGGGGGTGGTGGGGGTGGGGCACTGGGGCATGTGCTTCTCACCGGCATACCCATGGGGGGGCAGTGGTCATTCACGGGGCATATGAAGTACACCTGTGGTGGTGGGGCAGGGGAGGGAAAGGTTGGCGGCAGTAGCCCATGGATGCAGACGTGGTTTGAACATTTGATGTATTTGATGTATACAACCAACTGACTACGATCCCACATAAGCCCCGAGCACAAATTTCCTAAATGCCCAGCCCCTACCATCTGATCCCAAACCCTAAATCCTTACCGTCTGATCCCCAGGGGCGTTGACGGTGTACTGCGCTGTGGCGGTGCCGCCTGCCACGGACTCCGGGAGCTGAAACCCTAGGCTAGGGTCACATGTCTGGAACCCATCCTTGTCCACTTGTACCACGTGGTGCTTGCCAGCCTGGAAGGTGAACTGGAGCACAGCGCCGCAGGGGTACTGTGGCAGGGGTAGGAGGGTATTTCAATAGGGTTTAGGGTTTAGGGGAGGGTTGACTCGCTAAGGGTGGTGCGGCAGGGGAAGACGGCGTTTCATTGGTCTAGGGTTTAGAAGAGAGATGGCATTTAAAAGGGTTCAGGGATTAGGGATGGTTTAGGTTTTAGGATTTAGGGATGGCGTTTCAGAGGGTGAGGGTTTTGCGGAGGGTGGCGCCACAAGGGTACTGCGGCAGGGGATGGATGGCATTTCACAGCCCTGGTGTGGAGTTTATGACAAGGTTTGAGGGTGAATGCTCGTCAAGCGGATTCCACCAGCATTATGGCGTGCAATGACCCAATGGCCATGGCCATGCGCATCGTACCGTGGCAGGGGTACTAGCCGCGAGAGTCACTATCCGAATGTCTTACTGTTAAGTATTTGCTAAGCAGGGTGCTTCATAAGAAAAATAAAAAAATCAGGTAGTGAACTATTTTGTGGGGTGTGATGACCTTCGTACCGTGGTTGGGGTGCTGTAGTAGCCCAGGTTTGCCCCCAGGTACCAATCAATGGGGAAGGTCTGAGTGACTGGTGGGGATGGTGGTGGTGGGGCGGGTGAAGGTGGCGGTGGTGATGGTGGTGGTGGGCGGGGTGGGGGAGGCGTGGGTGGTGGGCGGGGGGATGGTGGTGGTGACGGTGGTGGCGGGAGCGAAGGGGGTGGTGGGCGGGGGGATGGTGGTGGCGGGAGCGGAGGGGGTGGGGGTTGAGGGGAGGGTGGTGGCGGGACCGGCGGGGGGGGGGGCGGGGAGGGGGGGGGTGGTGGGGGTGGG
>JAULBX010029390.1:0-22128 GCA_032358255.1 Heterotrichella gracilis
CACCCCCAACAGTCTCGCGAGCCCGGGTTGGCTCCCTGAATGTGACTGTCAAATAAATCTTGTAAATCTTGTAATTGGCACAAAGTTGGCAATGATTGGGTTAAATAAAGTGGACCGCTGGTGACTGTGTAGTGAACAACAACAGAAGCAGTTAAGGCCTTGCTTTCACCAAGCTGAAAGGCCTACCCAAAACTTTTGGCACTGCCTTTGAAAGCATATGAACACCATGTGACGTCACTTGATGACGTGAAGCCAGCTGCCATGATGTCTACTGCCCGCAGTGCGGCCACCGCCCACCGACCTGCGGAGCCTGCTGCAGCTTTGAACACGCAGCCTTTCAACTTTCAACAGCCTGATCGCGCCGACCCACTCACTGATAGCTTCGACTGCAGCACTTTCGCGCGCTTTAATAGCACCGACTTGTGACACCTTGCCTTGTCTGCCTGTGATACGACTGATCAGCGGCCTGTATGCATGCAGTTCCGCCAGGCATGCCCAGTGGTTTTCCTTCGCGCCTCCTCTTGAGCGTCATAACCCGCAACAGTGGACGCCTTTGCGACTGTCGAAGCGCACAGGTACGTTGTTGCATATATGTGGGTTCGCGCGCTGCCGTGCAGTGTTTGGTCTGGCGAGGGCATGGCATGTTGATACTGGAGCGTCAATCATACGCGAGGCGCCTTAGTGCGACGCAGCACCTCGTATACGGTAGCAGCATCGCTGTCATAGTCACCTATATGTATGTCGACTATGTACTGTCTACGGTGCACATTTTTGCCACGGGACATCCGTGTGTCTCCAAGGTTTGGCGAGCGATTGGTGCCGGATCTTCCTTAGCAGCACTCGCCACGCCACCTCTAAAAAGCAGCGATCTTGTTCATATCAAAAGCTTTCCGTTGGGATCCTTCGTAGTGGCGGTGTCCATAGTTGGTTTCTGTTCCCGCTGGCGAACCTTCTACTGGTGTAGACCTTGTGCGAGACGACTGCCAGTCGCACCTCGGCAACGGCTGGCGAGCAGCTCTTGCATCTCCCTCAAACCCAATATAGTTTTCCCTCCAACACAGGTGCAAGACCCAGCATCCCTCGTCCGCTAACCAGGCACATTCTTGTTTTGGGCACAACCCCACCCAGTATTCCCGCCATGGCAGCCATGATCTCTCACCCTTGGCTAGCAACCGCCGCCCGCCCCACCCGCTCCACCAGCCATCCAGCGCCGCACGCCACCCCCGCCGCCCTCCGCCACCCCTCCCCATTCCACACCACCACCCCTCGCACCCGCACCCAGCCCCTCAACAGCCTGGGCAGCAGCCAGGCCTTCGATGTTGAACCAGCCACCTTTGACGTCGACGCAGCCACAGCCGATGTGGATGCAGCCACCATCGAGGACCTTGAGCTTGAGAACCCCTTTGGGCAAGTGGGGGAGATCATGACGGAGTCCGACATCCGGACGGTGGAGCCAGATACCCCGCTGAGGGATCTGGAGGGTAAATTGGGGAGGGTGACCGGCGCGCCCGTGCTGGATGCGGAGGGCAGGATCGTGGGGGTGATCAGCAGGACGGTGCGGTGCAACCCTAAACCCTGAAACCTAAAGCCTAAAACAGTACCATGTGCGCACGCCAATGCCATGCTGCGCAGCATCAACCCTGTGGGGCGCATGGCGCTGGCGGGCCCATACATCACCACCACACGCAGCCAAGTCAAATCCATCCGTTAAACCATTGCCGCCAGCCGTGTGTCTGGAGTCAAGCCTTCGTGAATGTATCACATTAACGCCAGCACAGGTCACCCACCACACCAAAGTCAACCTCCCCCCACCACCACTCCCTTTTCCCCAGGACCTAGCCCGCGTGAAGAAGAGCGGCGGCTCCTTCGATGACCCCGTGTTCTTCCACATGACCTCCCCAGCCATCAGCGTGCCGCGCACCACCCCAATAGGCCAGGCGGCTGCGCTCATGCTGTCGAAGAAGATACACAGGCTCATTGTGATTGATGACCAGGGCAAGCTGGCAGGGTGGGTGGCGGCCACATGCTGTGAGCTTGACCCTTAACCCTAACCATTGAGCCCTGGGCTGTGAAGTTGACCATGCAGATTGCCTCCAAGCTAGTAAGGGTTTAGGGGTAGGGTTTAGGGTTGCATTTCAATTATTCAGTGTCGCTTGGAGCTGATCACATGGAGGTTGCCACTCCAAAAACCCCTTGGCAGGCTTGGGACCCCTCATATACATTTATATATAGACCGCTCTGTTTCATTTCTCATTTGTTGCTGAGGTGCCCGGGACTGACCTTCCTCATGTAGGGTTCAGGGTTTAGAATTTGTTGCTGCGGCGCCCGAGACTGACCCTCTCCTCCCCATTTTTTCGCGCAGTGTCGTTTCTCGCAGTGACATCTTCAAGCCTGTGCTGGATCCAAAGGTGGAGCTGGTGGGGTGGGCGGCAAACCAGGTGAGGCCAGGGAGCAGGTTATTTTTCTAGTATTTTCCAGGGTTTCCAGCAGCGCTGCCAACCCTACCACCAATGAACTGTACCCTAGACAAGGGTGTTGTGTCCTGTATCACATTGAATTGCCCATGTCTGCCTCCATCTGCTCCCTGTAGCTGACTGTGATCACTCCCCTTGCTTACTAAACCCTACATCCTCCCTGTTGCTTACATGACCACTCTAAGACCTAAACCCTAAACCCTCCTATAAACCCTGCTATAAACCCCTCCTCCCATTTGGCCCTCTTCAGGTTGATGACTCACAGCCACCTGCTGGTGTCAGCATGGCATCAGTGGATGAGAAGGATGTGGAGGACACGTGGTGCGTAGCAAGACCCTAGAAATACCAAACCCTATTCCTTTAAATCAGATAATGCGCAGCAGAAAGCTTTAAACAGCATGGCCTGAGTGAATGGCAATGATGTGAAGGACATGTGGTGCACTAGACCACCCTGGAAACCCTACACCCTAACCAATGACGTTTGAGGTCATGTGACGTGGAAATCTCATGTATCTTGAAAGCCACTTCTAAAAATGCAAGGTGCCATGGTAAGTGAGCGTATCTGCCACAGCCCTTGTCTAATATATTGGTTATAGTATTGGTGTGCACAATCAGGCTTATCCGCTCATAACCATATGAAAGGGTGTCAAGTTCCTGTACCCAACTCTACCAATTCTCACACCTAAAACCCTGCGCAGGGTTGTTAAGTACCTGTACGACGGCGACTGCGAGATGTGCCGCACGCTGGTGCGCATGCTGGACAGGCAGGATGCGGGGCAGGGACGCATCCGATTTGTCAATATAGCCTCCAGGCGCTACGACCCAGAGGACAATCAGGGGGTGGAATACGAGGAGGCAATGGAGACAATCCATGCAATCAGGCGAGATGGGACAATCGTCACAGGTGCGCCCTCCCACACTCCTAATTAAAGCTCAAAGCTATGGTGCACACTTGCCATGCAATGCACTCCGTTGCGGCAGACTTTGTTGCAGGCCATGAGCCCTTACAACCCTAACCGTGCCCACTTTCAACCCAGAACCCTAATCACACCCTCAGAACCCTAAGCACACCCCAAAATCCCTCCCAGACGCCAAAGCGCGGCACGAGCTCTACTCCACTGTGGGCCTGGGCTGGGCCTCGCGCATAACATCTCTGCCCTTTTCGACTTTCTGCCCAAGATCCCTCCCCATGCCACTCCAAAATCCCAACCTTTCCCACGCCAAAACCCTAACCCGGCACCTTAAACCAGGCCCCGAAGCGCTGCGCGAGCTCTACTCTACAGTTGGGTTGGGCTGGGCCTCGCGCATGGCGTCCCTGCCCTTAGTGAGCGGACTGGCGGACGCCGCCTACGATTTTCTGTCCAAGAACCGCATGTCCATTGGCGGCGGCATGGACGCCATCTTGGCCATGCGGCGCCTCAAGCTGAGCGACGAGGGGGTGGAGCACTGCCTGGATGACGAGGAGGAGTGCGAGGCGGAGTGGTGAGGGGTTGCAAAATTGCCCGGGCAGGGCTGCCGCCGTTGCACCGCGCACCATGTTCCGGGTGGTTTCTAGACCCGCTTTTTCCTAGGGAGTGGCATGGGTGCCATTCTTGCTATGCGGTGCTTCAAGCTGAGCGACAAAGGGGTGGAGCACTGTTTGGATGGCGAGGAGGAATGTGGGGCGGAGTGGTGAGGGGGAGGGACGGGGGCAGGGGCAGAGTTGGCAAGCCAGGGCTGTCACTGTTGTTGAGGGCGTGCTTTTTTGGGTCCAAGAATGTCACACCGTTTGTCTAGGACGCCATTCTTGGCATGCGGTGGCTCAAGGTGAAGGGGGGAGCGCTGCGTGGATGGCGAGGGGAAGTGTGAGGCAGAGTGCGAGGCGGTGTTCATATCTTTGTTGTGGCTCAGCGGTGCAGTTTGTATCAAGCTTTGGGATGGACTGGTGCATTGTATTAAATGTGGCGATGTGTAACTGCTTCCTGGTAGGCGGTGCGGTGGGATGGCCTGGCAATTGTGGTTTGGGGCTCGGTCAGCGTGCGAGGACACTGTTGCAAGGACAGGATTTGATTCAGGTGTGGCACAACTGGATGCGCTGCCCGGGGTTCACCAATTGGGGAAGGCGAGGTTCTTTTTTGTTTCTTCAAATGGTGCTGAATGTCATACAATACCAGGTCCTTGCTATGCTGCACATTTATTTATGTAGGGGAGTTGCTATTCAGCCCATTCGGATATGCAGGATACCTGCATATGATCCGATCATTGATTCGCCAACAAGTTGGCGAACTTCAAGGTTATTTATGCCATGTGAACTGTTCGTTACAATGTGACTGCCATATGTCTTCATGCAGTCGACAGTGTGACGGGACTGTCACTGAGTTGAAATTGCACGAGTCGTCAGACGAGCTACCATCGGCATTGCCAAGGAGCATTTTCAAATATTTCACAGATATCTCAAATGTACACGATGGGTTTCCTCGCGTGTGGGCTAGGGCCTCACGTGTGTTGTTACGCATGGCGCAGCAAGGAAACGTTAGTTCTTTTTTATATTTTCCTTGAAGATTGCAAGATCGTCTCACAATGATAGATTTGTGATATTTTATGCATATGCCAGTGGTGCACCAATGGCCCCGGGTCCGCCCCGTACGGCATGTGCATCGATGGTCAGAAGCTTTTATCTGTTGACCCTGATCAGCACCATCATGGCGAAGGCAGGCCCTGGGCATGGGACAGCGCCTAGGAAATTCAATTTAACGTTTCTACAGCGCACGACTGGTTTTGAAATTTACTGCAGCACCTTGAATCTTGCAAGGGTATATTTTACTATAGTACTTCTTCTGGCAAGAAAGAGAGGAGCACATTGCGTCATTCACCCCAAGGGCCTCGCTGCGCCTTAACTTGTGTACCATTCAATGCAATTTGCAGTCACAACCAGGCACCACCATGAAATAACAACGGGTTACCCACTCGCGTTGCCAAAATTGCAGCACCTGCATGCACATCTGCGCATACAGTACCAAGTTGCAAGAATCGCTGCGATGTCGCAGCCATATGGATGCCGCATGACATGTGCGCTGCGTCTAGAGAGAGTCACAGCTAAGCTTGCGGCAGGTGAATCGCAAAGGGCCGATTTTTGAAGGAAACTGTGGAAAACGCACACATTGCGAGCTCACGGCAGGCGAATTTGGCTGAAAAACTGTGAAAATGCCATCCCGCCATGGCTGCCAATACTGTAGTATCCTGGAAAACCCCTCTTCCTCCCTGCCAAGTGCTGGGTTCAAGTGCTTGTTATCAGGAAAACCCCGCCCTCCCCTGGTGTTGCACTGGGAATAAGTGTTTGCTAATGAAAAATTCTGCCAATTCCTGGCACTAAGTTTGGAACATGTGCATGCTGCATGGTGTCTATGTGACAAAACTGGATGCAAGGCACGGCGTGTGTGTTGAGCATCCATGCACAAATTGGATGTAATGCACAAGCACAAAACGGTCCTCCATAAATGGCTGTCTATCATAGCAAGATCCAGTGTAAAATAGTGCTATAGCCACATTCTATAATCATTGCCGAAGTGAATGCCTCTCTTTGCAACCCCCTATCAATGCCCCCATAATCATTGCACATGTGCAGCAATGCATGCTGCTCCAGGCACACATGGGCAACACCAGGGCTTGACAAAGCATGGTAATGCATGAGTACAACCCCTCCTTTGCTTCTAGATGTGCCCCGTTTCCCTTGCTCCCCTGCTCCACAGTTGCGATCCCCCGCCAGTTACACAACCCATGTACGTGACGAAGGAAATGGTTACCCCCGGCCATGGCGCATGCGACCAGGCATCTGGCGTGGCGTGTGCTCATACCGGCGCCGGCTGCTTGGCTTGTGTTGGCTCAAATGCCTCGCATGCCTGCTGCTGCTGGCCCTGGCCGCACCTGGGGGTGATGGTGAGCCACAGCCCGTTGGTGGTGTGGATGGTGGCGCCTGCAGGGGGGAAGCAGGGGGGGGTGTGAATTGCAGGGGAGGACGGAGGTCAGCCATGTGGGATGGAATATAAAACCTGAACTTCAGATTCAGAGTGTGTGTTTTCAAGAAAAGTGAATTTGCAAATTTCCCCCGTCCCCGTCGCCACCCTTTTCTCCCTTACCTGTGGTCATGCCCACCTCGGGCGCATCCGGTGCCAGCTCAAACTCAAACCTCCTCACCAGCATAGCCACCGCCACTATTGACTCAAAGAGAGCAAACTGGTCGCCAATGCACTTGCGCCGCCCGCCGCCAAAGGGCAGGTAGGCAAAGTCCTCCGTCACCTGCAGGGGGGTGGGGGGGGTTACGGTTTGACAATTACCCTTTAGAATTCAGTTGTCTGGGATTTTAAGGTTGAAGGATTTTTCAGGGTTTTATTTGAGGTAGGTCAAGTCCTCCGTCGCGGGTTTGGTTTTGATGCGGGTGGGGTTTCGCATCCACTTTCCATGCTTGCTTGGCCGACCACGTCCAGCAGCAATTCAGCGGTAACAGAAAACAGCCTCCGACACCGCCCCTCAATTTGGAGGGTACGGCTTCATGGCGATTTTACCGTCTGGCCAACCAAAAGCCTAGCAACACGGCAGCCCAAACCCTGAACCCTTAGACCCTACACCCAGGCCCCTACCTCGTTGGGCACGGGGCCATCCATGGGCCCGAAGCGCTCCGGGTTGAACCTGTCTGGCTCCTCCCAGTACTCTGGTGACCTGTGCAGGTTCCACACGCTGATGAACATGTCGGAGCCCTTGGCGATCTTGAACCCGCCGAGCACGTCGTCCTCAAGCGCCCGCCTGCAGGAGGGGGTGGGTGGTGGGTGGGTGGGGTGGGGTAGGGGCAAGGCGGTGGGGATGGAGGAGGGTCGTAGCTCGCCCTGGTGGCAACGATACCTCTTTTCTTGAGGAAATTTGTTTGCCATTTAAATTTGTACTACTTTTGCACCTGACACATGTTGTCCAAAATACGCGGCACTTCAGACACCCTTTCTGATACCAAAGCTATCTAGAATCAATTTGAGAGAGCTGACGCCGAGCATGTCTCCACCTAATTGCACCCCGTGCGGAGCGCAACTCGTGCACCTACACTTGCACGTGCTCAATGTGCCGGCCATGCCATGCCATGCAACCCTTTCCACACCTTAACCCCACCCGCTTTGCCAGCCCTCCATCCCCACTGCTACCCTAAACCCTAAACCCCACCTGATGAGCACCGGCGGCTGCGGGTACAGCCTCATTGCCTCGTTGATGACCCGCGTGGTGAACTTGAGCTCGCGCAGGTCGGCAACAGTGGGGTTGCGGTCCCCAAGCACGCTGTCAACCTGCACAGGGGTTCTAGGGTTTACGCATGAGGGTTTAAGGGTTGCGGTCACCGAGCACGCTGCCAACCTGCACCAGGGTTTCAGGGTTTTGGCATGAGGGTTTAAGGCTTGCCGTTACCGAGCACGCTGCCAACCTGCACCAGGGTTGGAGGGTTTAGGGTTCAGGCATTGCGCTTCAGGGTCTGTGTCATCCAGCAAAGGCGACAGCCTGCGCCGAGGCCGGTGGGGTTTTAGGATTTAGCATTCCCACACACCCGTAATGTTTTGATGCATCCCAGGGCTCCGCCTGCAGAAGGCCCTCAGGCCACCACCACTACCCATTTTCCGCCACCCCCCCACCCGCCACCCACCTCCTCCTGCAGGCGCTTGACATAGTGCGGGTGCTGCGCCAGGCAGTAGAAGGTCCACGTCAGCACAGCGGCGGTGGTCTCGTGGCCCGCGATGAGCAGGGTCATGAGGTCGTCCCGTAGCTGCTTGGAGGAGATCTGGTCCCCGCTGGCGATCAGGAAGTGCAGGATGGAGGGGTCGGCATCGGAGAGAAATTCCTCAACAAACTCCTCGTCCTCTTCCTCAACCTGGGGGGGGTGGGGTTTCGCAATCTAAGGGGGAGCATAGGGTGTGGTTTGTGGTTTTAATAGAATCAAAGGGGGGCCATAGGGTGCCGTTTGTGGGTTTTGCGCCCCCTCACACACAGCAACCATGCAATCATTCCATCCCACCCACGGCACCCACCCATCCCTCTTAACATGCCCTCCAGACCTCATGAAACACCATTTAGCTGGTTCCAAATGCCAATTCAAGGATTTAATTGAAACTGGGGCCTAATACCCGCAAGGGACCCAGATCGCGCCCTTGGCCCCATACTTGGGCCCAGAATGCCACCACCTACGGCCACCATGCGTCACCATTCGGTCCCACCCCATCACCCCCAACATACATACACTCCACCATTTGCCCGATGCCGCCACCGCCGCCACCTCACACACCAGTCTTTTGCACTTTGTAATGGGCTTGTCAAGCGTATCGTCTACCGTCACCACCGCATCCCGTCACATATCCTCCCTACATGCACCACCATTTCCCACACCAACACCACTGCCACTATCGTGCGGCCCACCGCTCCCCCCACCATTCCTCCAAAACCCACCAGTCGCTTGCACTTTGCGATGAGCTCATCCAGCGTGTTCTCAATGATCACCAGCGCCTCCAGGCATGCTCGCTGACGTGGCACTATGTAGCGCAGCAGGGGCACGTTCCAGTAGGGGATGAAGGCGATGGAGCGGTGCTCAGCCTCACGCAGGGCGGTGTACACAGCCTGCCGTGAAGGGGATTGTACTATTGGTTATAATTCCTCCAACCAGCCCCCACCACCACACATTAGTGACCCGGGTCATCTCTCTTGAGCAAGCCAATCATGATTTCCAAATTCAACCAAACCTTCCCACACAACAAACATAATAACACGACAATGACTATTCTGCGTCCTGACGATTTTTAAATTATCGTGCATATTGAACAAAGATGATTCATTGATGAAACGCCCGCCGCAATCCGCATAAAATAAACCCCTGCACCTGGAAGGCCTTCCCCTGCTCCCCCCCACCCCCACCCACGCACACCCACCCACCTTGATGACAGGATCATCATGCGTGAGCGAGTCAAAGTCGTAGTTGAACACCGCCTTGCCGATGATGTCAAGGGCCAGGCGCGAGAAGAAGTTCTCCATCTCAACTGGCTTGCCATCCAGGTGGGCGCGCTCAAGGAACTGGGCGAGGTGGGGTGGGGGGTGAGGTGGATGGGGGGGGGCATGGGGTGGCCGATGGGTGGCGAGCTCACACCACCAGACCATGGGAACTGGATGTAGGGATTTGGCCATCACATGAAGTGTGGCCCAGAGCATTACCCTATCCTCAAATGCACCATCCGCATCTGCCGGTGGTAAAGTTTGAGGGATTTAAAGGGTGTTAGGATTTCCTAGGCCATCTCTGACTTTGTGGCGTGCAGCGCGCAGTCCAAACATGTCCACCACCACAGTAGAGGCCACATACTTCTTGTGCAGCCAGGGCATGATGGCATGGGCACATGCAGAACTATCAAGGTTGTCATGCACACCCTAGCTTCCCATGCACCATTCCACAGTCACCTGTACCCTACAGGGTTTCCAGAATGTAGGGTTTTAGGCCCGCCCCTCACCTTTGTGCCGTGCACCGTGCAGTCCCCAAACATGTCCACCATGGACGCCACGTACTTCTTGTGCAGCGAGGGCACGATGGCCCTGCGCCGGATCTTCCACACCTCGCCATCGGCGGGGATCAGGCCCTGGCCCATCACAAAGTCCAGGATCTCAGACAGCAGGCCCTTGCTGTACTTGGTGGCGTTGGTCAGCAGGACCTGCGGGTGGCGGGGGTGGTGGAGGGGACTGGCGGCGATAGGGGTGGA
Source organism: Heterotrichella gracilis (assembly GCA_032358255.1). Taxonomy (NCBI): domain Eukaryota; class Xanthophyceae; order Tribonematales; family Xanthonemataceae; genus Heterotrichella; species Heterotrichella gracilis. The sequence continues at coordinate 10,217 of JAULBX010029390.1, forward strand.
GGTGATGCGTGGTGTGGTGCAGGAGTCGGGTATCTGGGCCTGGCCCTCCACATGTCTCAGGACCGCTACATGCATGCCCCAAATGACTGCATCCACCCACAGTGGCCACATGGCACGCACTCCTGCCTTTCAAGCCCCGCTGTCAAGTGCCAGACCCATTTCTGTGAGCGCGCCTACCTGCTTGGCCATCGCCTTGTCAGACACGATCACAAAGGTCTTGGGCCCAAAGCTGAGCTTGAACACCTTGCCGTATCGCAGGAACAGCTTGTACAGCGGCACAAACACCGGCTGGCCCACTATCTCGCGGATGTCGCCCCTGGCCACCGGCATGCGCACTGCGGCCTCCTGCTGCCACAGCCGGCCTAGCTTGGCTAGTTGAAGCGACATGAAGCGCCCTGTGTGGGGGGAAAAGGGTGTGACTTTGGCTGCGGGATGAACGTTGTATGGGGCCTGGTGGGTGGGTGCGTGGCTGGGGAGTGGGTGGGTGATGGTGTGAGGTGCCTCAAAGCTGGGTGTGGGGTGCCTCAACCTGAATAGGATGGTGTGCACCAAGATATGGGTTGTGGTGCACACAGTGCTCCCAGGTATGCTTGACAAAGGCTAGAGAGCGGGTTATTTTGGGCTGTACCTGGTCCAATTGGGTCCTTGGCCAGTGCCTTCCTCACAGGCCGGGTAATCCTCTCCTTGGTGGACCCCACATCCGTGAACTCCCCCGACATGATTCGGTCGTCCAGGTTGTCCCCCTCAACCTTAGCGTTGGCGAAGATGCTCTGGACCGCAGGGGGCTTCTCAGCACTGCCGTTGCCACTGTGGGCACCATTGCCGTTGCCATTCTGCAAGGCATCTGCCCTGACGGTGGGATGCCGCCTGGTGGAGAGGGCCCGGGTTCGGTGTGCACCGGGGCGGGTGAGGTGGGCGTGCTGCGTGCCACACCGCTGGGAGGTGCTTGGCTCTAGCCCCAGCCCCATTGCTGGTGAGTGCATGGTGCTGCGATGGTTGGGGGCTGTGGGCCGTGGATGGTGGGTGGCTGACCAGAGGATGTAGAATACACCCAGGTGGGATACAATGTGCGTGGGTAGACGGGAGTTAAGAGGTCGTTGAAATGCTGGTGGGTGCACTGTAAGACGAGCAAGGCCCAAACGGAGTTGCTGGGTACTAGGCCGGTAGTGGGTCGGTGGCTAGCTGCTGAAAGGCTTCAACACGCAACCATCCACTGCACCAGCTGCAGCAACTTCCTCTAAACAGACGACAGGCACTATAGCGCTGTTAGGAGACGTGCAGCTAGGTCACGCAAAGGTGCATCGCAACAGCGACGCCACCACCTTAAAAAGAGGCCTTTTCTGAGCCCCAGATTTCCAGCTGTACCGCAAGTGGGCGATCATTGAGCATGTGACCGTTCGGCTCATGCACACGATCCGATCGAACCTTGGGACTGCCGATCACCGCCACGTCGATCAGGCAAGTGAGTATGAGTGCACTTTTGCTCGTTGGCGGGAAAGTCGGTGATGGTCCACCTGCAGCAGCAAAGATGGGTGTCTTAAGCCTTTGAACAACAATACATTGGCTATTTCTACTGTGGAATCACCCAGGTTTCTGCTGGAGACCGTGCGTTGTTGCAGGCTGGGTCTCAGTGAAGACTAACCTTCGTACTGCCCACAAAGCTCAAGAGATACTCAACCCTTCAGTCAGCTACCAGCGCTTGTTCTTTTGGTTGCTTTGCACGCAACGCTGGGTAGCCCATTGCCCTTGTATCACTTTCTCTATGTCTGTAATAGCAAAAACAGACTTCGGGCCCGCTGGGTTCCGGTGGCTCACTTTAAAGCGAATTGAGGTACGGTGCCGTACCATATATGCTTCCATAGTGCAAAGTGCAAGCAATGCAGTCTTTTGACACTATTTCAACGATCTACTGACCCACATGTGCTGCATTGCAGTGGCAAGGACCCGATGGCAGGTAGGCGCTGAGTGCATGGCATGTGGGTGCATGCAGCATTGTTCCTGCTTCTTTGTGACTGAGTGATTCACAGTCACATGATCCCGTCAACTAAATTGAAATGCACCTCAGAACACGGTATTGGGAGAGCGCCGAGCGAACCACCACTTCAGATGGCATCGACGGTGTGGCTATCATTGCCAAGGTGAATTTTACCCTGTGCTACAGGACCTACATACTTAGTCTACCAAATCAGATTCTGAGTTGGAGTCATTCTCAGGAACTGTATGATTCAATCAGCCTGTCATGCCATTAATAGTTTCTCACTGTATTGCGATGTATCTATCACTGATGACCAGACCTTTCTTCTTCCTTTTCGCCTGGCCCACCCTTCTAATGAGGCAGTATTCAGAGCTAAGACTCCTAGCACATTGCAGGTTGTATCTGCCCACAAGCCTCCGAGGATCATCATCGAGTCGCAGTTTCGACCGCCAGTGAACCAGTGTGTCCTAGAGGTGGCGCTAGAACCCTAAACCCTAAACCCTTTGTACTCAACCAAACCCTGTTTTTGCACCTCGACTCCGTTTCAAAGTCATGATGTTGTCAGCGTGTGTTGCTGCAGCTTCCTGCTGGCCTGGTTGATGCGGGGGAGACCGCTGAGGTGGCTGCTGTGCGGGAGCTGTTTGAGGAGACAGGTACAGGGTTTTAGGGTTTATGATAGAGGACCCATGCAGCGCACCAGCCACAGCTGCTGAAATGCATGTAAATAATGCCATTGCATGCCTCCTGCTGCTACCAAACAGCCTGGCCCTCCCCATTCACCTCGCAGCCACCTCGATTCCTGTGTGCACCTGTTCACCTTGACCATCGCCCAAGCAAGTCCATCGTGGGTTTTGGGTGTCGTGGGAGGCTGAGCTTTGAGCCCAGCACCGTCAGCCAACAGTGTGAAATACCCCTGCGCAGGGTACCATGGCAAGGTGGTGGAGAGCTCCAGCCTGTGCTGTAGCGACCCTGGCGCAACCAACGCTACCATGAAGGTAAGTGGGTGCCTAGATTCCTAGGATCGACCATGCAATGGCAGCCATGTCATTGCACGTTCACATCAATGTCATCAGCATTTTTTCTTCAATGCCCATAATGGTATTGGACTTCAGCAGTATTTCCAATTCTATCTGCGTGTCCGTTCCGATTCCCATAGCAAGGCAATGCCAGCAATGGCATATTCCCATTGGCTGCATTGCATTCCTTAAATGGAAGACCAGTGCAGCTCATGTGACCGTAATCGCTATCGCCGCATGATCGCCCACGTGTGATGCCCATCGCAGACCCATGATCACTATTCCATGGTCCCGTTACATCATTCCACCCACTTGTAATTCCCATCACAGACCCACAATCACCGTACACGGGGTTGCATATCGCCCGCCCCACTTTGGGCCCCACAGGACCATGCTGCCAGTTAGTTCAACCATGCGTGCAAATGCGTGACCATGCGTGCACGTTTGTTGACCATGAGTCATGCATGCGTTCGGCACCCATAGATACACTGCTGACACATGCACTGCTGCCACATGCACTGCTGTCACATACACTGCTGCCACATACATTGTTGCCACATACACTGCTGTCATGTGCATTGACACCCATTGCATACATTGACAGGCGTGCGCGCCACATATTGATACACTGCTGGCACATTAATTGACATCCATTGCATGCATTGACAGGCGTGCGCGCCACCCATTGATACACTGCTGGCGCATGCATTGACAGCCATGCGCTGCACTGCAGGTGGTCACCATTGAGGTGGATGCTGATGCGCCTGAAAACGTCAACGTCAAGCCGCAAGCACACGTGCGTAGCCCTGCGATGCTGCCACATGGTTTATTGTCGTATGGCAAGCACCCATGCAATGCCAATGCATGTGCTGGAGCATGATGGCTGCATCAAATACTGCAGATTTGTTGCCAATATATATACCCTCCTCTACCTTTCATGGCGGAAGATTCCCTGGCATTTTGGATACATTATTTGGACCTGGAAGTGCTGAAGCGGGGTTGTGCTGCGCAGGATGGCGAGTTCATTGAAGTGATGCTGGTCCCACTGGATCGACTGCTGCCGTCACTACAGGTGTGGCCCATGTGGGGTGTTGGTACAGGGAAATTGGGGAACCCTGTCTGCTGCGTGTGGCACTCCTGTGGGGGGGGCACAAGCCCAAAAAACGTCAAAAATGCTTATTTTTTGGTTGTGATCCACTCAAGGGCAGTATCTTACACTTCATGTGCATGGATTATGCACAGTACGTGAAGTAAAACCGTATTAATTGCTATAATAAAACACATCGCAGTGGGCGTAGTGTAGGTAGCCCTGGCGGTGGGCAATGGTACAACCCCTGGTCCAGAAATTCACGCGCAACCGAAAAGTAAGCCACTCAACCTTTATGAAGGAAATCCTCAAACCCTAAACCCTGGTGCAGGAAATGATGCGCAAACGCAGCTGCACCGTCGACGCGCGTCTCCTCTCCTATGCTATCGGACTGGCCCAGGGCCTGGCGTGTGATCCTGTGGCGCTGCACGCCTCCGCTGTGGTGCACGATGCCCCCGACCCGCCTTCGCCTGACATGGTACAGTGTAGACCCATTTGTTTTTCTAATATTAGTTAAAAACTAACAATTAGGTAATACATAAAATATAGCAATTTTGGTGCTCGGAGCCGTGTGCGCTCAGCGCTGGGTGCATGCAATGGTCACATGGACTGGTGTGGCTGGTGCTGCTGTCTTTGTTATTGTTGAAAAATGCTGTTTTTGTTGCAAAGTACCGATGCAGAAATGCACTGCCTTTTGCCAGCTCACATACGCTTGGCCCCCCACTTCCCCAGGTGAAGAGGAGGAGGTTAGCCACAGATAAGGCTGGCACCCAACCCACGGATGATGAGCTGGCAAGCGTGTTTGCCAAGCTGTCAGAGGGCCATGCGGAACCTCCAGCGGGGAGCGCTGGCAGGGGGGAAGTGCAGGAACATGCCAACGGGGAGGCGGATGGTGGAGCGATGGTGGGGTGGGTGGGGAGGTGGAGGGGGCTGTCGCCTGCGGCTGTGGGTGCGGCTGTGGGGCTGGTGGTGGGGCTGGTGGCGGGGATGCTGCTGCGTGGGGGGCAAGGGAGGCATAGGTTGTGATCCCCAAGGGGAGGTATGGAGGGGTGTTTACAAGGGGAGGCAGGCAAGTGCGCATATATAATATATTATATATGTTGTACTTTCGTATGGGCATCAAGCAGTGACAGTCCCCAAGCTCAGGCTCCCCCTACTAAGCGGGGAGGGACTGTAGACAGCATTCCATGGCTCTACCGAAGTGCAACTGGGCTCCTCATCAGGCATCTGGGTTCAGATTTTATTGCAGCTATATGTGCCCATTTTGTAGGACGGCATGCAACCAGTGTAGTGCAACCCTAATCCTAAACCATGCTGCAGGCGGGTACCAGTGGGGACTTGTTGTCGTGCCTTTCCGGCTTCATATATAGTATCCTAGGCCATGACCATGATGCAATGTGCTTGGAAAAGTGGAGGGCTTGGCTGCACAGCGATTAACAAGCTAAGTTTTTAACCATATATCCTTTTTATTGTGGTTTCTTCTATCTGTCTGATCACATGGCGCTGGATGTGGGCAAGCTCGATACCTTGCGGCCAAATTTGCAGTCGCTGCCAGCCTGTGCATGAAATGCACTGGGAGGTGTACACGCGTGATGCAAGCAGTGGCCTGCTGGTGGCAATCTCGCGACGCTTGACCTGTGGTGTGGTGCCGCAGTTCCTCCCCACCCAATGTGGTTGCAGTCCCCCTTGTGGCCCTGCAGCTGCTGGAAACCTATTTACATCAACACGTGGCATGGCTGTGCTGGGTTTACTGAACACACTGCAGGTTACTGAACACAGCGTTTGCCATCCTTCTGCTCCATTCCCTGTATGTACCAGTATTTTCGCTTGTCCAAACTGGACCATTACCCCACGTCTGCACACCTCTATCAAACAGTTCAACTGCTCGCCTGTCTGTTCAGTGTCACTCACATATCTGTAGTTTAAACAGCTCTTATATCAGGGGTAGCAGGAACCCGTTGCTGAGCCTGATGCGATGAGAACTGCATGCATAGGACAATAGGCGTAAGGGCGGAAAACTGGTGACATGCGTGGATAGGGCCCGGTGAGGCCTCTGAGAGGAAGCTTTAAGACAACATGGACGGCGATGGATTGGAGAAGCAAGTCCGGGCAGTCGAAATGGTGCGTGATGTCGGGGTTCACAGTTGCGTGCATATGCATGCATGTCTGCCAACGGGCATGCGGCGTGTTTTATAAGCAAGTACGCGCGTCCCAGCTTCGTTACCAGTGAAGCATTTGTGTGTATGACCTTTCGAGGTACAAGGGTCAAGTCCTGACAAGCCAGTGCTTCCAGTTGTACAACCAGTTGTGTCGCACCCCAATCGTTGGTTACCACTCACCACTGCTACCCAGTTTTAAACCCCCACGCTGGTTCACGTGAGCACTGAAGACGTGGGTTTCGACCCTCGAGAGTAACCCAGTAACTCCCTTGACAGCTTGTTGGATATGTGTACACCTGCTTGCCAAGGAGTGTGCTTGCAAGTGTGCACACCGCATTGGGCTGCCTGCCTGCACCCCAACTGCTCCTGTTCCCTGACCACCGTCTTAGGTGACCACTTGCTTGCTCGACGGCTGTGTATGTGACCCCTGTAGGAGCACGAGCTTCGAATAGAAGTGGGCTATGACACAACTTGCTACCTCACGGTGAGTGAGGAACAGCAACACCCACACCCCCACACTGTACCCACACAACCACACCAATACCCACCCACACCCCCACACACCCACACCCACGTCCACACATGCCTTTGCAGCTGTAAAGGCCGGACATTGGATTGTCACCTGATTTGGGAAGTGCACACAATGGAGAAGTCGTTGGGCGTGCATCTTAAAACCAACTCGTGGGTAGTTAGGGAGACTATAAATTTGACACCACACCCACACCCACACCACACAACCCTGCACCACCAGCCAAATAATTCACACCACTATGCACACCCACACCCACCCACTGTCCAGGGCCAGCATGTGAAACCCTAAACATAAACCCTTTAAACACACCCCTGGGTTCCCCCCACTGCAGCTGCAAGAGGGCACCGTCGAGGTGTTTGGTGCTGATTACAACCCTAAACAAAACCCTAACACAGTCCTAATCACAGTCCTGAACACAACCCTAAACAATACCCTAATCACAGTCCTTCTGTGCCTCTCCTCTGCAGCTGCAAGAGGGCACCGCGGAGGTGTTTGGCGCTGAGATGTCCAGGGGCCAGAGGCTGAAGCTGACGGGGCAGAAGCTAGCGGTGAGCCAAGCAGGGCAGGGAGCAGGGTCTTGCAGGGTTTGCTGCTGGAGCCGGGGGTTTTGCATTGGGGCCTGCTATCCTTGCACTATGGGTGTTGAATGCCTGCGAATAGTATTCGCCAAATACCCACTAAATGTGGACCGGTTTTGCAAGTAGTGCTTGATTGTTAGCTGCCTTGCACACCTTATGTGCCATGCACTGGATGGCAAAAATTACTGGGGGAAAATTCTGGATGGCGAAAAATACTGTGTATCGGCCTTGGTCAGGATGTCGAGTTTGGAAGCGAGTTTAGGTTTAGGGTTTTGAGGGTTTCTGTGTGCTTGTCTGCAGGTGTTCACGTGGGAGGGGTGCTTGCTGGAGGTGGAGGGGACGCCCGACGCAATGTGGGTACACGCGCAACTCCCCCCTTGCGCTTGCACATGCGCGCATGCCTTCTACATGCGCGCCGGCCATGCACGTGCACAGCATGGTGGCGAGTGTGTAGCTTGATGCAAAGTGGCCATGCACAACATGGGCGCGTGTGTAGTTGCGCAAGTGTAGCAGCGCATGTATAGCAGCGCATGGTGGCGACGTTGCGGGCCATTAGCACCTGCGCTGCATGTAGCAATGCCACCCGCTTGGTTTCCTTAGGTTGTCGGCCTGGCCACCACCGCAGCCAAACATGCTTTCCTCCCCATGTCACGCCTTGCACTGCACCCACCTCGCTTTCGGGTTGTCGTTGAGAGTCTTGGAAGGTTTGAAAAAACAGTACCAATATCGGTAGTTTATTTGAAAATCATGTATAATATAAGATGGCTTTCCTGACTGACTCGTCTTTGGTGGGGGCTATGCGTAATTGCTATGCTCGCCGTATGCACGCCTTTGGCGTTTATTATCTTATCTCTTCTTGAGACTATTTTGTTGTGTTTGTGCAGGTATGAGGCGGATGAGACGCCCATGTCTTCCTATCTGAATGTGCACAACACGATTGCCAACCGGAGGCAGGACGCACTCGAGGGCGGGGGCGAGGGACCCAGGGTGGTGGTGAGTACGAAAAAGAAATTGGAGGGAAAACGGAGTGTGGTGGTGGCCAGGGTGGCGGTGGGTGGGGTGGGAAGGGGGAGCATCTGGGAGGGCATGTCACATCCGAAGCAATCTTGCACCTTATTAATTGTTTTATATGGCAAGATTGGAGACCACTAGCCAAGTTGCCACCCAGTTGCATTGGGAAGTTTATTAATCGGGTTTTGTAATAGATTGCTTTCTGGCGTGCCTTACAAGGCGAGCGGACGGCGGGGTACCGGAGGCCGCTAGCCTGAAAGGCTACGGCACAGCAATAAGCTAGAAATAATCTTGGGGATTTTTTTAGGTCCCTGTGTCAATCCCCGTGTAGATATGGGGATTGTTGGCATCCCGGGCCGAGTAAGGCACGCTCCTCCTTGCCCGCGTGGCGGAGCAGGTTATTCCTCATGAAAATGAGATGATTTGGGTCACGTGGTGGGCATTCACACAGTCCTCCTGCCTCCCTCTCACAACCCCCACCCCCCACCCCCCAGGTTGTCGGCCCCAGTGACGTGGGCAAGACCAGCCTCGTGCGCATGCTGCTCAACTACGCGGTGCGCTTCGACACAGCGCCCACCTTTGTGGATCTGGACATTGGCCAGGGAAGCATAACAGCGCCAGGGTGAGGGGGAGAAATAAAGGGGGGGGGGATGGAGAGGTCGGGGGGATCCTCCCGCAGGATTGGCAATCAATCTGCTCCTATTGGGCAAAGGATTTTTAATGCATCCTACCCTGGTACTTTTGTATCAGCGCTCATGCACCGCATCCCCCAATTCTGCAATAGTCGGCTACACCGCATCGAGTCGCACAGCTGGCGTTTCCTCGGCCCTTGCACTGCATGCGCAGATGCATGAAAGCGACAGCAAAGTGTCTATCTGATGCACTCCATGCATATGTGATTGGCTAGACACTACAGGATACTTTGCAGTCCAGGTTCTAACCTCCCCCGGCCCTGCAGGTGCCTAGCCGCCACCCCCGTGGAGTCCCCCATAGACCCTGAGGAGGGTTTGGTGATTGAGGCGCCCCTGGTGTACTACTACGGCCACCTCACCCCCACAGAAAACCCCGAGCTGTACCGTTTTCTGCTGGACAGGATGGCAAACATACTGGACAAGCGCGCGGCCAGCTACCCACAGGTACACACTATAGAGATTAGATTTGAGGGTTTCATCCACAGGCAGGGTTTAGGGTAGGGTTTGAGGTTTTACCACAAGGGGGGGCATGGAGGGCTGGGAGGTTGGTGGGTGTGGGATCCCATCCTGTCCTAGCGTGAATCGTGGAAAGCCTGTAACACATCGCTCGCTATCCTCCCCCTTAACTGCTGTAAAAGGTGATCGCATGCCCTTCAGTCATATGCCTCCCCCTTTGACTACTGCATGGACTTATTCCTGCCCCCTCCTGCATCCCACCCGCACCCCCACCCCCTGTGCAGGTTCGCTCCGCTGGTCTTGTGATCAACACCATGGGCATGGTGGAGGGACTGGGGCTGGAGCTGCTGGACCATGCGATACACGCACTCAAGGTGGGTGGGTGGGGTTCAGTCCGTAGGGTTTGGGGTCGAGGGGCTAGGGTTAGGGTTTGGGCTTAGGGTTTGGGATGGAAAGGCTGGGGCTGGAGCTGCTGGACCACACGATATACGCTCTGAAGGTGGGTGGGTGGGGGTAAGGCATAGGGTTTGGGGCGGGACCGTGGCAGCAGCTGCTGAACCATGGAGTAACAGTCCCTTTTTTCAAGTTGAGGGTCGAGGGGCTTGGGCTGGAGCGGCTGGATTGCACTCAAGAGTGGGGGGGGTGGTGAGTAGGAGGGTGTGGTGCATGCACGGCCCAAGTTGGGGTGGTGGGTAGTGTGATACATGCAGCTTGGGTGAGGGTGGGATGGCGAGATGATGCACCCCAGTTGTAGGGAGAAGTGCCATATAAAAGTAATCATTAAAACCCAGTTGGGTAGGGGCGGGTACGGTGCTACATGCATTGCCGGTGGATGAGTAGCGCCATACAGTCCAACCGAACAGCCAGGATTGGCGAGATGCACAGCACTGCAGCCGGATGATCAGCCTTGCACGGCACCGCCTGGCACAGCCACCAGGCAGGAAATGGGAGCAGCCACCCCCACTCACCCCCCTGATGTGGCCCTCCTTTCATGCGCAGGCTGATGTCGTGCTTGTGCTGGGCCAAGATAAGCTACATAGCGAGCTGAGCATGAAGTATAAGGTGGGTCTGGAGACAATGTGCATGCATGTGCACATCCCACATGCGACCCTGGGTGCACTTTGCCAAACCCCACGCGCATGCGCTTGTGCATCTCCTCTGCACGCATGCCATCTGCATTTCCATCAGGGGGAATACCTTCCCACCAAGCTGCATTTCATGAGGGTTTAGTATGTTAGTATCTCCCTGATTCCTTGCCTGCAGTCCGCTTACACGTTCGCTCAAGGCCTGCTCCGCGGACCTCATCAAGTTGGCCGAATCAGCCCCCTAACCCTTTCCTTGAATCCTAAACCCTAACGGAACCCTTTTCCCCAGAATGTCAAGGGGCGCACCATGGAGGTCATTAAGCTGGCCAAGTCAGGCGGGGTGGTGACGCGGTCGCCCGCGCTGCGCAAGCGCGCGCGTGCGGTGCGGGTGAGCGACTACTTCTACGGGGTGGGGCGGGAGCTGTCGCCGCACTCGCAAACGGTGCAGGCCAGCGAGCTGCAGATCTACCGCATAGGGGGGGGGCCAAGGGCGCCCAGCTCGGCGCTGCCCATAGGTGGGTGGATGGGATGGGGCACACCTTGGAGCAATAGTGTGGTGGTGAGGTGTATCCACTTGCTGGATGTGTGGCATACCATACTGTTACCTCCATACAGTGCTGCTTTCCTTGTTACGAGTTTTTGAACACCAAATGTGCCCCATTGGAGGAGGGCCACATTCCACGCCCACGCATTGCCCATGGATTATATTTTCACCCCCCTTCTTCCCCTCCCCAGGTGCTGTGTCAGTTTCCGACCCCCTGCGGGTGGCCCCCGTCACCTTTGGCAACGACCTGCTCAACTCGGTGCTGGCGGTGTCCCACGCGCAAGCCCTGGACCAGGTGCTGTCGGTTAACGTGGCGGGATTCATATACGTGACGGCGATTGACATTGCCAGGGGCACAATGACGTACCTGGCACCCAGGCCGGGGCCGCTGCCGGGGCGGTTTCTGCTGGCCGGGTCTTTCAAGGTGTATATGGAGTGAAGGGGAGGGGGAGGGTTGCCGCTCGGGGTTCTATGTTTGGATGTTTTATCCCTGGCGTGTTGGGTCAAGGCCGGGGGGTTTATATACGTGGCAGTGATTGATTTTGCCAGGGGGCCGCAATGACTTATTTGGCGCCCAGGCCAGGCCCGCTGGCAGTGCCGGGGCGGTTCTTGCTGGGCGGGCGTGTCAAGGAGTATATGGAGTGTAGTAGCTAGTGGTTATAAGTAGCTAGTGGTTATAAACAAGTTGTCGTCTGAAAAATAAAGTTGTCGTCTGGAACGTTGACAGGTTGACTGGGTGCCACCGTCGCATGTGTACGGCATCACCTGCATCTGTGC
>JAULBX010029401.1:0-22054 GCA_032358255.1 Heterotrichella gracilis
AGCTGTCAGCCCCATATAAAAGGGTTGTCAGCACCACTGCACTAAAAACCCGGCATTTTGTGCGCAGACTGATGTGCGCATTCGTACATTACTTGAGCTTAACGCCCCTGTTGAGATTGCAAGGCATGCGACTATGCAGTACTGGTGTACTTGGTGCGAGGGCTAAGTACTGCCGCATTGAACATTGGCGCTTGTAGGGCTCATGGCAAGATGACTGGGCAGCTGTGTATCAGGCTCCATTACCGTGCTATAGTAACTCCCCTAGCACTCACTTGATATGCTTCACTTCTGGATACCACAGGGCATCCACTGGCCACCTACAGCTGGCCTTCACCCGCGACGCCACGCTCATGATGTTTTGCCCCATGTTGGGCCTTTGCGCCTGGGGGCTGTGAGGGGCGGAGAGGCACTTGTAGGTCTTGGCAACCTGGTCTGCCCAAGACTGGGCGGAGGCGGCCAGTGCTGGGTCCCAGGTGAGTGGCAGGCCCCTGGGAGTGAGTTGGGTACTGGTGTTAGGTCTGGTGCAGGCTGCAAAGACAATGTTTAGGGTGGGCATACTAAAGCCTTGCGGAGTCATACTGTGCTAGCAGGAAGTACCCGTGGACTGTGTTGACTTGGCAGGGTGGTTCAACGCAACATGTCAAGGGTGGAGTTGCAAGGTTGCGTTGGCAAGTCGAATCCTTTGCTGCACAATGGCTGATGGCCTGCCAAGGCCCACACCATTCTGTCGAGGAATTCCGTGGGGAACACACGGCCGCCAGGCGTCCACTGCAATACACGTGGTGGCAGCACATGTGTAAGGCATGTGACCCTCAGTGGTTCCGCCTAGCTAGGCAGTACTAGTGTCTGACTAGTGCTTACCCATGGACAGCACGGTACTTGTTGTGCGCGGATAAGGTGGCATGAGGGTCGGGGCATCTACCTGCAACGTAGCCGTACTGTGAATGGAACATTGCGGTGCAGGAGCATTGAGTACGTCAAGGCACAGCGCTAGGAGGCACATGCCAGGCTACCCAGGTGGCATGCGGGACGCGGGCGAAGGGGCCCTTGGCACAAAGTTGTGGCGAAGCCGGCGAGGCAAACACAGGTGCAACAGTGGGCCTTGCGCGCACACGCCCGTCAACCAGAGTTCAGCTGCACCATGAGTGTATGCGCCGCACACGTGTGCCACAGTGTGCGCAGGCAGGCCTAGGTTCTTTCAAAGTCGTACCTCCTCTGAGCACGGCGCAGCTGACAGGAGAGATAGGTAACTGCAAAAACACCTACAGGGCAAAAATTTCACAGGGTCAGACCAGCTGGTTGGTCAGGCGTTGCAAGGAAGTGCACGCTGTCAGGTCGCCCTACCCCCAAGACAGACCTGTACAGCCATGTGGCATGTGCGCAACAAAAGATTAAATAGCGAGCTGAGCCACGGCACCTGAACAGAGGAAAGGGCAAGTCACACTCACCATCAGCAGCACGGCAGCGCCGAGCCTGAAGGGCCCCGTGGTGGGCATGGTTGCGGTTTGCGCCGGGGCTCCAGCGCCCTCTACTTGCAGGTTGCAGGGTCGTTTGGCCTCGCCAACGACGGAAGCAACGCTTCTCGAGCCAAGCGTGGTTGCACGACCAGTTCTTGGCTACACAAGCTTGCAAGCTTGTCCTGTGATTTCCACAAAAAGCACACAAAGCGCACCAGGGCTGGCAGATCAACAACCCCCAGGGTTTGTCATGACTCGAGAGCAATGCGCCTGCTAGCGACGTCGATCGAACAGTACTCCTGCGACACCGAGGTCTCGCAGGCGTGGTATGGTGACAATCGGTATCAGGTAGTAGTCCCTACCACATATTTCTGGGACAAAGTGTGCTTAAAAGTGGGCCTGCGAGCACAAACTGGGCACACATCACACTCGGCAGTACTGGCTGGACACCCAACAAGTACCCAGAACCGAACCCACACTATCAAGGAGCCAGTACCTCTCTGGCAGAGGGCAAGCGTTGTGAGGCTACGTATCTGATACTGTGCAACAACCTTGCAACGCGTGGCAAGTGGGCCCTGGCGTTGTTGTGCGTTCTCAACTGGTTTGTTCCCTTGAAGCCGGGTTCGCCTGGGGCCCCAGGCTGTGAGGGCAAAAGAAAAGATTCATGACGCAGATTTTGGCGTCAGCACTCGCCCATGTGATACGCGTGTCTGGCCATATTGCCTGGCAGGGAGCCACGTTGCCCGATGGCACTCAAATCACGTCAAATCACGTCATAGTGAGGTACACTGAGCTTCCACAAGGGAAGCAAGGGGCCAAAGTTTGGTCCAATTGGGCCACTGGCCTGGGAGGCCGCCTAGGCTCGCACCCCAGTTACTACAGTTACGTGAATGTGCTTCCCTAGTTCTGCAACAGTTGCTGTCTACAGTTTCAAGGGCATGTGTGTGTGTATGTGGGTGAGTGGGTGGGTGTTTTGTGTGCGCCCACCACGCACAGGGACCACCTGCAGGTGGCAAGCTCACATCGGCATGGGGACATGGCAAGCCAGGGATGACTAAAAAGTCTAAGCAGCTTCCTGCCTGAGGCACTTGACTAAGCCATCACAAGCTAACCTCGACCTGTGACCTAGAAAGAAAGGAAGGAAGCAAACGCCCCCACACACGGCACACCACAACCAGCCCTACTGTGGAACCTGACCTTCTGGGAGTTGTCTAACACTAAGTTGCAGCATAGAACACAGGCAGCAAGGTTGGGGTGCAGCTCCACCCCAACCCGCCGGTCTGAGATGCCCATGCACGAGGCTTAGAAACACACTGAAGTCCATGTATCCACGGTGAAAAACACACTGAAGTCACCCATCTTCAGTCGGTGAAAAGCGGGCTGTATGCTTGTCTTGCACATCATGTGGCCACATCATGTATGCAGATTTTATGGAGCAAACAGGTTTGCTCACCCACAAGTGTAGAGAACTCATCTCAGAAGTATAGAGGACTGGAACCATCAGGTGCAAATTCCAGCCCTCTTCCAACAACCCACTGGCCAAGCCACATATCAACCACGCGGCTGAGTGCACGTCACGGGTTGACCTCCTCCTTCTGCCACTCCCCCGTTTCTTCCCCATCCTTCGCCACCTTGGTGTACACATGCCGCTGGTTGGCCTTGAGCGAGAGATGATCTACCGCACTCACCGCCATCACAACAAGGCAGAATGGGTCGGTGGGAGGCTGGGACCCATCCACAGGCGTGGGGCTCCAGAGTGCATCGTCCTCTAGCCGCGGCAAGCCCGGGTGCGGCCAGCTGAACTGGGAGCGAGCGGCGTCTGACAGAGCATGCCATGTGTTCTCGCGTGCCTGGAAATAAATAATAATGAAAGATAATGTGATATTAAAATAAATGTAAAACTCCCGTGCCTACCCGCAGGTTGGGTTGTTGAGCGTTACTGCGACGGTGGTGGTGGCCAGTGTATAGCGTGTTGTGGTCAACAACATGCGTGCGGCACCAAAACCATGGCATGGCACAGGGAGTGGATGTGTGATGCATGCACATGATGCGTATTACAGCTGTCACACCCCAAGTTCACAATTAGGAGTTTTTAAAATTTTAGGTTTTGGGTTGGTGTAACAGCTGTCACACCTGTGGGTTGGTTAAGGGTTTTGAGCGCGTAACGGCGTGGCATAAAAACATTTGCAGTGTGCATGGCATGGCAGGTGTGTCCAATGCACGCAGGTTAGAACCATCACCAAATGGCATCAATGATAAAAGGATAAAAGAGCTGCCACTCGTCGAGCATTTGCGGGTCTGGGTAGTCCTTGCCCACCACCTGGGTTATGGATTAGGGCGTAGGGTTTATAGATTTAGTGTTGATGGTTTCGATGGGGCAATAACTGCCACACCTTGAGTAATTGTGGGTCTGGGAAGTCTTTGCCCACCACCGTCAGCTCCCCACTCAGCCGAAACTGGTCCCGGGTGGTCGGCAAGTACCAGGCGACCTCAGCAAAAGGCGATTTGGCAACTTGATTGACTTTGTCGCTCCTGAAAACGCACCCAGGATGACGTGGATTCTAGGTAGAAATACTTGTGAGGCATGGGCTCAAATGAACATCAGCATTTCCCGGTAGCTCTGGCTGGAAAGCAGCAGGTTGCTTTACCCTCGCAAGGGGTTTTACCTGGCATCGGTGATGAAAGTCAGCTTGTCGGTCTGCTCCAGGAAACCTCTGAACACCACTGTGCGGTTTGCGGGGCGCCCATCCTCACGTACCGTAGCAAGCTGCACGTAGCGGGCATATGGCAGCTTGCTGTTCTTCTTCAGGGTCTTTAGAAGCACTGCCCTCCAGCTGTCGCTCGCCATCACACTCTCCATGGCCACCGCCAAGCACTGACTGGCTGGCTGATTCCTGGTTGCTTACTTCACTTGCTGCTTGCTTATGTGTGGTTGTTAATTTGCTGCGTGAGGTTGTCTTCACAGCTGTGCCAGGGGACTACAGTGCATCCCTGCAATGCACAAAGCTCTGAGTTGGTGAGCAGCTGCCTAGCTAGGTTCAAGCACGCCATTGTGGCTGCATACCGACGTGTACGCGCATTTCACCAGAATTCAAGTCTAAGCACGCAAGGGTCATCTTGCATGATCCAGCACTGTGCCAAGGGCACGCCCTGGCCACACAGTGGCTTACCTGCAACACTTGTTCCAGCGAACTGTGAAACGCCCAATAGTTTGTCAGTGCAGCATAACAGTAAGAAACCACGCCAGCGTATCACTTAGAACACCAGTGCACGCAGATTGGGCAGAAGTTTTGGCTGGCATGCAATGGGAACACTGACATGTGGCCCGCAGACTAGTTGTGCGCTAGAAACATACAGGTACAATCAATAGGATATTGCACAACCCATAAGTGGCTCGAGGCTGCTAATATGGCTTTGTTGGGCTTGGTGGTGTGTGGCTGGTGTTTGGCCACCACCGGTGCCATGCTAATGCCCGCAGTCACTGGAGTCGGCCATATGCATGCATATAAACTGGGCGGTATCCATAAACACTGCAGCCCCGGTCCATTGTTCTCGTAGAATACCAGGTAAAATACAACACGAAGTGTCAAACACGTCGAAAGTTCGCACCTGCCGATTGCAGTCCCTTGAAAGTTCGCCACATGTGTGCAATCTTGATGTGTGGAATTTGGTGTCAGAGCTTGAGTGGAAACGTCTTTTGAGACTGCAGAGTGCAGCCAACTTGCGGCACCCAAGACACACGACAAAACTTCGTGACTGGGGTCGAACAGTGGGCTCAGAACCACCTGTGGAGGACAGCACTGCTGCTCAGCCACCGCAGCACCCTTCCAGCTCCAGCTTCAGCTTCAAGCGAGGTTGAGAGTGAACGAGCTTCTCTACCAGCTCTGTGAACGGATTATTTTATTGTCAGCTTTGTAAAATACCAAGCTAAGTGCCAGCCATGGGAGACGAAAGGAAGCAGGTGCCCATCACCTCGCTCAACATCGAGCAGCTGGAGATGGTGCAGCAGGACTTGCAGCAGGAGATAGAGCAGCTGTCCAAGAGCGTCGTCGACCTGCAGCAGCTGGCTGGCAACTTTGGGTCTTCTGGGCAAGCAGTGGAGCAGTTCTCCTTGGCGGAAGCAGGTGTGGTGGAACCAAACCATGGAAAACGCCCATCACCATTACAAGGGCCCTTCACCCCCTCTTGGGGTTCAAGCGCAACCCTTGCATCTTGACAAACAGCTGTCCCTGCCTTGCCAATGCCAAACCATACTTGCATCCCAGTGGGTCGCTGTAGGAGGGCAAGAGGCTCACCCCTGGTTCTGTGTTTTGGCAGGCCAACAGATGCTCCTGCCGTTGACAGAGTCGTTGTATGTGGCCGGCACACTCACCACCCCAGACAGGGTGCTGGTAGACATTGGAACAAACTACTATGTGGAGGTAGGGGTCCGGATGGCTGTTGTTGCGGTTACTATTACTGGCGCCAGCTAGAACACATTGAAACAACACCATTTCAGGCGGCATGGCGCTGTGATGCATAAGGACTGTGTCAAAAGGGTGCCTGTGGTGTGTCCTGCAGAAGCCGTCGGAAGCAGCTGTTGACTACTGCAAGCGGAAAGTCACTCTGCTGGGCGAAAGGATCAAGTCGTTTGCGCAGGTTGGTACCTTGCAAGTCAGCTGTTTCTTTTGAGGGTTTGTGTGCAGCTGGTGGGTTCAACCCCGGTGCCTGAGTCTGGGCCACCTTTCACCTTGCAAATCAGTTGTTCCACTTGTGGGTCTGTGTAGCTGGTGGGTTTCAACCTCTTGCCTGAAACTAAGCTGAACAGCTGGAACCGACACACAAACCTGAGACTCCCAATTTTTTCAACCCCGTGTGCCTGCTTTGGTGCCGTTCAACATGTGTGTTTTGGGCACCCCTTGCAGGCGGTGCAACAAAAGCAGCGCATCTTCCAGGAGGTGAGCAGCGTCCTGCAGTCCAAGCGCCAGGCATTGGAGTCGCAACAGAGGTTATCCACAAGGAAGTCTTGAGGGGGTATTGTAGCCTGGTGGTTGGTCAGCAGCACACCCATGATGAGTGGAGGGCAAGGAGCTGGTTGGTCATTATCACAGCTGGTGCACAGCTTTGTTGGCCCTGGCTTCATGACTACCATTTCTTGCCCCCAAACCCAGGAGGTCAGCAGGGTCCCTCAGTCCAAGCGCTGGAGTCGCAACAGAGGGTGTATACAAGGAGGTCCTGACTGGTTGTTTTTGGCCTCCCATTGCTAGGAGGGGGCCGCAAGTTGCATGGAAAAGCCTTCTATTGGTTCGACAGCTGACCCGGGAAAGGAGCTGGTTATCGCCAATGGTTAGTCACTGGTTACAGCTGGTTTTTCAGTACTTAAAGCCCCTGGTTAGTCATTGGTTACAGCTGGTGCAGCGTTTGCTGGCTCATTGTATACTTCCCCTCAGGACTGCCAGTTCTGCCCCCTGGCGCACGTTGACTGTGAAACAAGTACTTGCAAGTCTTGGCAAAGGTGGCCTGTGGCTGCCTGGAGCAGCCATTGCCCCCACGCGGCAGACGGCACACACGTGATTGTAAAACAACCCTTAAAAACGCAACAAAAATAGTTTTGCTGTACGTGGCTGCGTGCTGCCAGACCCATAACGCCGCTGGCAGTCTGCACGATACAAAAACACAGCGGGAACAGCGGTAATCTACAAGTGCTTGGCCCTTCATAATCTACAGTTTGCTACCAAGGCAAGAGTGTCAACGTGCTGCAAGTCCATAGTATACAAAGGGGGGCGGTAAGCCCACAATAGCTGGCAGGCGGCATGATCACGCCTATTTATACCATACACATATAATAACGCCTCTTTGGATATTTCCTGGCAGTGTGCACGTCTGGGGTGCAAAACCCTAAGGGTAAGCACCTAGGACACGCCAAAAGCCAGGGAAACGTGGTGCATCCAACCACCCACTGGGATATCGCGAAGCTGCATCCAGCCGCAAATACAAGTCCTGAAACTCCCACTGGAGCCGAGGTAAAAGCGCAAAAGCACCTCGAGGGCTGCCAAGGATAATGGGTTGCTGTAAAGGAGCACTTGTAAAGCAGCACCCCACATGGTACAAGGGTTTGACCCCTGAGAAACAGCAGGAATGCAAAAAAAGGAAGAGAAATAAAAACCAGGCTCGCAGCCGACGGGTGGAAGGGGGCGCCCATGTGCAACACCTTCACCTTCAAACTGCGTGCTTGTTAGGTTGGCACCCAAAAAAGACCGCTGCGATTGTTGAAACGAATTGGCAAGCTGCCCTTGAAGGAAAGAAGTTCTTCCTTCCCACTATCTAGCAGCTGCTGCAGCTGTTGGCATGATACCCACATTCCCTTGCACTGGCCGCCTGAAACAACTTGCTGCAAACCTGACCATACGTCCATAACTGCTGTCCATTGGATGTCCACTGTGTCCCCAGCTCTGGGTTGCCAAGCGCTCCACTCCTCCCGAAACCCATATCTCCCTTGCCCTCAACTCCCGTCCTTGCCCTTGCCCTGCAAGCAGACGCCCCAGAACCCTAGCCCAGGGTTTTCTGCCCACCGCCCAGCCCCCAGATCCCCTGCCCTCACCCTAACCAGGGTTTCCTTGCCCTAGTTAGGGTTTCGCCCCTCCCTCACTCTGTCAACTGGTCCCCCAAACCGCCAGAACCCTAGCCCAGGGTTTTCTGCGCGTCTCACACGCTACCCTAGGGTTTTCCTCACTCTGCAAACAGGTGCCCCAAGACGCCGTCATCTTCCTCCACCATCTCCTGCGCCCCGAGGGGCCTGGCACTGGTAGAGGCAAAGCCCATCTGGTCCACGGCACTTGGGGCCCAATGGCTGCCATACCACCCCTGGCCTCCATGGGAACCCTCGGGGTCTTGGGAGAACGCGATCTGCATCTGGGGCGCGCTGGGCAGCGAGCTGGTGGTGCTGTCGCCTCCGAAGATGAACTGCGGCAGGTGGGGCTCGGGGGGCAAGGCCGCCTGGCTGCGTGCTGGCGCTGCCTCCGTGGGCCGTGTGTCTTGGCAGATTACCCGCGCCCTGCACAGCCGGCAACGCATCAGTGGGCAGCAGAGGGACAGGCAGAAGGGAGGGAGGGAGACGCCTCCATGTGGCAGCCATGGTGGAAGCTCAGGTTGTGCTGATTCAGCTGGCTAGGTGCCCCAAACAGGGGTGGATAACAATGCACTGCAGGGACCTTGGCTGCACATTGGCGCCTTCCAGGGCTTGTCCATACAGCCACGATAGGACTTCCCAACAACTCCTAGTAACTGTTTCCCTTGTGCAGTCCAGGGGCCATTGTCGGTACCTGTGGGACGGGTAGTCCAGGCCATGCTTGCCCAGCAGCTCGTTAAGCGCATCATACACCGGGCGCGCCGCAGCGGGGGGCGCAATGACGTTGCCCACCAGCAGCTGCCTGGCTGACAGGGGCCTGCCGTAGAACTGCAGGTTGATGCTGTCCCGGGTGAGCATGACAGTGCCTTCGACAGACACACCTGCGCGGCGAGGGCAGCGGCGGTTATTGGCGCCTGTGTGGTGGATCTAGGAAGCCAGTGTTTTTGAGGCGCTGACAACGCCTGGCGTGCCCATGGGTCCCATCAGCACGCCAGGGATGGGTAAACCATTTCCGCACCCTAATATCTCTATGAATTGCCGCAAAGTCCCTCAACACCATTCCTATCTGTTTCAACGCACCCATGAACGCCCCCTTGCTGCAGCTGTAGGAGTAGCACAGCGCCGCCCCGCTGTACCCCAGCCGCATGTTGGCCTCCGCCTGGCGCCCCATGGGCCCCATGGCCACACTGGCGTTGCCCCCCACCCCCAGATGCACGGGGCCGCAGAATGCCTTGACCGCAGACTCGTTCCGGAGCACTATGAGCAGGTCGGTGAGCTCGCCACCCAGCTGCAGCAGGCAGGCGAGTTTGGGTTAGGCGCGTTATTGGTTTGTTATTATTACATGTAGGGGTTGAGTTAGTCAGAAAGGTGCGCCAAACAAGTGTTGTAAGCATGTGGCGTCACACGTGCAGTTCATGTTTAACCTAACACCACACATATTGCAAACAGCACAGTGACCACGCTGTCCAGATGTGAAAAAGTGCACTCAGCCAACGCAAGCGCACCTGCAGGCCCCATCCGATGCTGCACGCCGCCAGCGCCGAGGGGGGCGACCAGTCCCCATCCTCCCTGCGGGTCACCACCAGCC
This sequence comes from Heterotrichella gracilis, assembly GCA_032358255.1. Lineage (NCBI taxonomy): Eukaryota > Xanthophyceae > Tribonematales > Xanthonemataceae > Heterotrichella > Heterotrichella gracilis. The sequence continues at coordinate 9,653 of JAULBX010029401.1, forward strand.
CAGTCCCCACCGAGCAGGACCACCCCATCCCCAGCTTGGCAACAGACAGGATGGCGAAACCAGCTGCGCCTTGCAGCACGGCGCTGGGCACCTGCATGGGGACAAGCACATGTTAGGGTTTCAACCACTTAAGGGTTTAGGGAGAGGGTTTAGCCACCGAGAGGATGGCAAAGCAGGCTGTGCCTTGCAGCACGGAGCTCGGCACCTGCATGTGGACAAGCCCAGTGTAGGATTTAACCCATTCTAGGGTATAGGGTTTAGACACTGGCAGCACGGTTACAACGCAGCACGGCGACCAAAAGCAAGGGTTTTCCGGCTCTCACTGCACTCTTCTCCAACCATGGTAATATGAAGCAGCACACCTGAGGCTGCAGCAAGCCAACTTGGCAGAAGGTGCAGTAGGGTTTAGGGTTCATCGTTCGGGGCGTAGGGTTTTGAAGTGTCGTGCACCTGCTTCTCGGACACATGCAGCGTGCCAACCTCGCAGAAGATGCGCGGTAGGGTTTAGGGTGTTGCGTTGGGATTTCCCGCCCCAGCTTCTTGGGCTGCAGCAAGGTGCCCAGAAATTTAGGGTTTAGCGTTTGGTTTTAAAGGTTTTGCGCACCTGCTTCTCTGGCTGCAGCGTGCCGACCTGACAGAAGGTGCGCAGTATGTTTGCCGCCTTGAAGATGTCTGCGTCCAGCGAGGATGACAGCGGGTTGTTGAACCAGGAGCGCAGCACTGAGCCGTCGGTGAGGTCATGCACCGCGGGCTGCACTGCGCGGCTGATGGTGCCTGCAATATGGGGGGCAAGCAGCTTAACACCTAGGTCTGCACCCAAGGAGGCATGCACCGCATAGGGGGTATGGTAGCGTGCGTTGGATGACTTTTGCAACACAGAGGGAGAGCAGCACTGAGCCATCGGTCAGGTCATGCACAGCGGGCTGCACTGCGCGGCTGATGGTGCCTGCAGGACAAGCCGGTTGGCGACGGTACAGTGCAGTTTTCTATCCAGCTTTTCATCCAGCATTTTATATCCAGCCTTTGATCCAGCTTGAACCTAGGTTTGTACCCAGTGAGGCTGGCAGATGCGACCGCAATCGGGGGTGTAGTATGTGTGGGTTAGACTCCCTTGTAGCACAGAGGGAGAGCAGGTGCAGCACCAGCACCAGGAGCGCACGAGTGCCACATATCATGCGCATATCTCTGGCGCTCACGCTCTACCATGACCTCTTTGGAACCATGCTGAAGGTAGGGTTTTTGGATTTTCTACAGCACCTACCTGCCAGGAAGGGTTGCAGCGGCTCCAGCAGGCGGGAGCAGTTGTCGCAGGCGCGCTGCGGCTCCTGCTGCTGGAACTTTGGGGGCAGCAGGCGGCGCTGGTGGCAGCAGTTGTTGCAGAATAAGTTGCCGCACAGCCTGCAGTGGTGCCTGGTGCGGTACATGAACCTGCACACATTTCACAGATATTAAGAAGTACTTCAATTTCAATATGGGCCTGGACACAAGGAGGCAATTGGTACCTGCTACGCAACCCAGGAAACCCACCGCTAGTTAAATAAGGGTTTAGGGTCAAAGTGGCGACAGTGGCAACCTGCAGTGGTGCCTGGTAAGCGCACCAAGCCGGCTTTGCGAAGCCCCAGAGAATATACGATACGGCCTCGTTGCAAAGCAACCTCCACACTGGCTGCACTGGCAGTGGCAATCAAGGAGACCCACGCTGGTTGAACAAGGAAAACTTCACAGGTGGGTTAAGCAGGGCGGTGATTTTGGCCTCACTTGAAAGCCGCGGAGCACGTCCCACACTCGTGGGCTAGGCTGTCTGGCATCCACTGCGGCGGCTCCAGGCTCATCAGGTCTCCAGCCCCAGCCAGGACTGTGCTCAACGACACGTGCATGGGAGGGGCGGAGGGAACCAGGGTGAGGCTGTCTGAGTTACCCGCCTCGAGTGCCTTGCCCTGCAACAGGCAGAGGAGGCCAGCACGTCAGCAAAGCCTTATGGAAGTTGCCCACTACCAAGTAGGGCTGCCCACTGTTGCACAGGCTGTCAAAGTTTGCCCAAGCAACTTTCCCAGTCTAAGCCTTTGCAACCCTTTAACAGAGATGAAGTTAGGCCCCTGCAAACACTGCCTAAGCACTTCCCCACTCCCAACCTTTGCACAACCCAAGTATCTGTCCCAACGGACGAGCCAAGGAAAGGTGCTCCACTTATTGAACTGGCACTCTACAGCATACCTATCGTATGCGCGTATGTTTCATGTGACCTTAGCAGTGCCAGCTTGCCAGCCATCCACCTCCACTTTGCTCAGCGCTTAAAAATACGCCTTCAAACACTGCCTGAGCACCTACCCCCTCTTAAGCCTTTACTCAAGTATCCATCCCAAGGAAGAGCCAAAGGAAAGGTGCTCCACCCTTTGACCTGGCAATTTATCATACCCTATCACAGGAGCATAGCTACCTTCATATGAGCCTACCTTAGCACTCTACCACACCTTTCACAAGACCATATCTACCTCATGAGTAAGCAAGTGCTTTCCAGCTCAAAAGCCAGGTTAGCACGTCTGGGCATGCCTCACCCCAGTCCAAGAGCCAAGGCTTATCACACACCGTTCCCAGTGTGGCAGATGGGTGCCCAACCTTATGAGCATACCTTGGCAGTAACAGCTTGCCAGCCATCCTCCTCCACCGTGCCCAGGGTTGTGGCCAGAGATACCAGGTCACGGAGCTCTCTATTCACCACCAGGGGCAGCACCGCACTGAAGGGCGATCGGCACAGAGGGCACTCGGGCTTGGCCCTCTGCACGTGTGCCATGCACTGCAGGCAGCCGTTGTGGCCTGCAAGAAGGGAGCACAAGGTTGATTTTGAGCAGTGTTATGGTAGGCACAGAGGCATCCTATTGCTGTAACGTGAGCACCCTCGGGATGGACAAAACGAGGGGTGCAAGTTCGATCCGACGAGGCTCGCCCAGCGGCGAGGAAGGAAGGCAAGAGCCTTGCGGACAGGCCTCAGGAAACCAGATACACGACCAATTCCAGAGTTTGAACGCAGTTGCAAGGTTGGTATGGGGGTTTGAACGCACCACCCCGGTACATCCACCTGGACACACAGCTGTTCGCTGGCCTGCACCTACTCAGCAAAGTTTGAAAGGACACCACCAACCACACCATTCCCAGCCCGCAGCACAGCAAGAGCAGGGTTTTGCAAGACCAATAGGCTCTCCTGCCAGTTCGCAAAAGCCCTGGCCAACGTACCGCAAGGCAGGGTGACTGGTCCACCATACTTCCCAAGCACCTCCACGCACACAGCGCACACTGGGACAGCGTTCCCGTTCATGGTTTGCCCGCCGCTGCTTCAAGAGGGGCCAAGGCGTTACGCTGCCATATGCGAGCACCCCACACGGCAGGTCTGGCCACCAAGCGTGCAGGGGGGTTCCGGACACTGCACACAGTTTCAGATAGCTGGGTGATAAGGTTGGGATGAGGCCGTCCTCGCCCAGTCACCTATCTGTGAGGAATACACGGCAGCTGGTGCTGCAACACGACGATGACGACTTTATACAGCGAACCCAGCTGGCTGCGGGGTGTGCCACTGTGGAATGGTTGCAAACTTTGCGACCCTTCAAACAACCCTTTATATTGTGCAGAGTCACAGCTTGCCAATATCACAAATGATCCAAAGCGATGATCAAAGCCTGGATTCAATTATAGACAAATCCCTGGGATGCAGCCAATGGGGATGCCAACCCACAGAACTTTAGCATGCATGCATGAGGCAGAAGCAAGAGGTATATACCAGGCACCACTTGCGATGCAATACTGTAGTTGTGTTGTTCGGTTTGATTGTATTATGCTGCTCATACAGTGCGTTAAAGGAAGCAAACTGCACGAGCACCTCGGCACTTGGTCCCAGTGACATGCCTAGCAATAACCCGTGGCAGGCCCTCTTGACTTAGCGCCTGCTACTATCGTGCGTCGTGCTCAACAATTATCTACCTCTCTGATAGAAAGCAATTGCTCATTCCCGGGTGGCTTACCCCAAAAACAAGTGGGGGTCGTCTCGCCAGGTGATGCAGATGGACGGCAGGCTTGGGTGAAGCGTTGGCCAGCCATGGCTATCACCAGTTGTGAGGTGCAATGTCGGTGACTGGCGTATGGCTGCATGTGTCGGACTCTACAACAGAGGCTGCTGAGGTGCTTTGCTAGCTCTCCTAGTACCACACGCACGAATCGGGCCACACAACAGAAACCCAGGGGAGAGAAAGCGCACAAGCCCAAGAGGATGGGTGACACCACGCCCAAAAAGGGGCTGACGGTGGGTTCCAAGTCCAGGGTAGTGAGTGGCATGCAAACGCTGTATGCATGCATATGGAGCAAGCTGTGTATTGTGTTGGACAGGAGTGCCTGGCGTTCGGCGACTGTTGGTGGACGCATCCCTCTGGGGCTACGCATGTAACTGTAACTGGAGCAAGCTGTGCACGGAGCGGGAACAAACTACGCCACCATAAGCCCTGTGTTAGGTAGTCACCATGGCGGACTCTGAAGTACCCCATGAGGTTCAGAGTCCGCCCTTTACATCACATGCTTCTGATATATGGTTGTGCGTACAGTGCCCCGGTTTTATTCCATTGCCAACCAATTGCTTTGTTGTCACAGATTGCGATCGAGGGCTGCTGCCATGGCGAGCTGGACCGCATCTACGCTACCTTGCAACACCTGGAGCAGAAGCAGGGCAAGAAAATCGACCTGTTGATATCTTGTGGCGACTTCCAGGTACCGCACATGTGCAATGCCGCATGTACATCGGTCGCATACACAATGGCAAGAATCATGGCATGGTGTAGACCCCAGCATGGCGTGCATCCCATTCGCCATCCACTCGCCGTCCACGCCCACACGCACGGTAAATACATACAACACATGCAAAGGAATCTATTGTAGATGAAATGTACTCTTTGCATGTCCTATAAATTACTAACACCAGTGCCTGGTGCGTGTGGTAGTCAGTGCGGAACCTGGATGACCTGGAGTGCCTCGCGTGCCCACCCAAGTACCGGGAGCTCAACACGTTCTACAAGTACTACTCAGGAGAGGCGGTTGCGCCATACCCTACGCTTTTCAGTACGCACCGTGACCCTGCTGCTTTGCAACCTCATGTCACCCATCACCCTCCAGGCCTAGCAGGCCACCGGCTTGCCCATGTACATGGTGTTTAGAAGGATAGAATGATGGATGGTGGGAAGGTTTATCAGTTCGGAAGGACCATAGGCAATTTCCTGGGGGATTGGTGTTCAAATTCCAAAATAGGTGGCAAGGTCAACTTGGCCCCTGCCTGCATGGAGACTTTCGTAGCATATTCCATAGTCACAAGCGCTTGCGCCCGCATGGACTCATCTGGGTTTCTTCCCTTGTGTGTGCCAGTTGGTGGCAACCACGAGGCCTCCAACTACCTGTGGGAGCTGTTCTATGGCGGCTGGACAGCGCCCAACATCCGCTACCTGGGCCACGCGGGGGTGGTCAACTTTGGGGGCGTGCGCATCGCGGGGCTGTCCGGGATCTACAAGGGGAACCACTACCGCCAGGTGCGGACATGCATGGATCTGGGCGTCCTGAGCCTTCCTCGAGTGCAATCTGCGCCTGCATATGGCGGCTGCAGGTTTGCTAGGATTGTGGGAATCAGGAATATCCCTAAAAGTCTGACCGTGGATGACCAAACTTTGTCGCACAGATTAATGGCAAATGTAAAGTGCAAGTGTGGCAGCCATCACCATGTGCCATACGCGGGCCACCCATGGTAAAAGACTCGTAAGCGGAGCGTTTAAACCACAATCTGCGCTTTATCCCCAATCCTACATCTTTGGCCTTCAACTCAACCTGCAACTTGCTTACTCCCCTGCCTACCCTCAGGGCCACTATGAGATGCCCCCCTACACCGACGACAGCATACGCAGCGCCTACCACATCCGCCAGCTGGACGTGTACCGCCTGGCCCAACTGAGGGGGGAGGTGGATGTGTTCCTCTCGCACGACTGGCCCCAGGGGATTGCGCACCACGGCAACAAGCAGCGCCTTTTCCAGACGAAGTCCTTTTTGCAGAGAGAGGTAGGGGCATGTGTCCTTGTGGTGTGGCTCGGTGTTGTGTGGGGTTGATGATGGCAGGTGCGACAGCATACCGGGGTCTATAAAGCGCAGGTTTAGGGTTTTACGTCAGGGGCAAGGTGGATGTTGTTATTGTCGCATGACTGGCCCCAAGGATTGCACACCAGGGAAACCAAAAAGCGCCTCAACCCAACCGCGTTGTGCCTCAGGTTGAGGATAATTCCCTGGGCAGCCCCCCAGCCGCCTTCCTCATGCGCCAACTGCACCCCTGCTACTGGTTCTCCGCGCACCTGCACACCAAGTTTGCTGCCCTGTACCCGCACCCAATTGCCCCCGGGGCGGCTCCCGGGGATGCTTCCTTCACGCGCTTTTTGGCGCTCGACAAGTGCCTGCCACGGCGAGACTTCCTGCAGGTAAGGATGCTGCATCTGCGCTGAATTGGTTGCCATGCAGTGCCAGGGCAGGCTCTTTGTATGCCAGTGGTTGCATTTCCTGATGCCGGGGATTCTAAGATATTTAGCTTCACGCAGCAGGGAAAGAAGAACACCATAATTAAAGAATAAGTCAAAATAGAAATATAAAACCTGAAACCTACTATTGAGCTCCCTGGCGCCGTGGAGTGCAACGTCAGGAGCGAAAAATAAATTGACAGTTAATAATTCCCTTGTTCAGATTGTTGAATTCCCCGATGCTGAGGGTCCCAAGGAGTTCAGCTATGACGAGGAGTGGCTGGCGGTGCTGCGCAACACGCACTCGCTCATGAGCACCACGCGACAGGGGCCGGTACTGCCAGGTGGGCAATTCTTGCCACTACAAAACTGCCTGACCCTGTGTCTGCCTTTCTTGCTGTTTTGTAGATCTCCAAATTGCTAGAAATTTCACTGCATAAATCCGGTACTGCCAGGTAGGAATTGATGTCAGACTGCCAGGCAGCAGTCAATGGGTAGCAAGCAGCCCGTATCGCATTCAGCATGCTTATCTACGTGACTGCTGCAATGTCCATTACAAGTTGCACGGAGGCTCTATGCAATACGCACTGAATTATGAGCACCACGCGACAGGGGCTGGTGCTGCCAGCTGGGGATTCCCATTGTCCAAAAGTGATGCGGGACACAACAATTGCACCCTATGCATTCTTTGAAATATTTTAAAGTATGTTAATGACCTGAATTGCAGTTGACCTTTGCTTACATGATTACCACGCCTGCAGCCATGGAGGCCAGGCAGCACGCCGCAACCGAGTCCGACCTCTCATGGGTGCGGAAGCGGCTGGCAGAGCGGGGGGAAAGCCGGGTACCCAACAACTTTGTGCCCACAGCGCCCGCACATGGGCCCGGGTCAGCTAAGAGGGGGGTCATGCCGCAGCAGGCGATCAGGAACCCCCAGGCAGTGGAGTTTTTGGACATGCTGGATGTGGAGTACAACCTTGTCCCGGGGGTGCAGGCTGGGGCCAGCGCTGCAGGTGGGTGGCTGGAGGAATGCTGTTGGAAGTGTCCGAAACAAAAGGGATTTCGCAAAAGCAGGATTTGAAATCATTGGAAGTTTGTCTCCGTTTGCAAAAACAGTGGGGTGGTACATGGGAGACCAGGCCTCGGCTGTGGCATCTGCATGCATGTGGGGCCGTTTTCATGTTTATGGCTGTACATGCAGCCAGAAGGGTAGGCGAAAGGGCGATCCTGCAGGGGGCGTTTGGCCTGGTGATGCTCCTTGGCACAAATGGCAAGCATGGTCGGGTGTGTATGCACATGATTTTCTTCGTTTCAGCAGTGGCCTCTTATCTTCTTTGTGCATGAAGACCCACACATACAATTGTAGGGTGTAGCGTGAACCCTAAAACCCTAAACATGGTTTTGCTGCCGAGCTTGTGACATGGGTGTGTGATCCCCCACGTGCAGCTGTTGCCAATCCCGAGGAGATCGACCTAGGAGACGATGAGGTGGAGGATGACATGAGCCCTGCAGCGGGGCCAGGCAGTATGTTTGCACATGTTGCGATCCACAATTACCCGTCTGCGGGCGATGGAGCGGGTGGCAATGGCGCCACAGGGGTGCTGCCGGCGATTTCTGCGGTTGCTGCTGCACCCAATCCCGAGGAGATTGAGCTTGGGGATGATGACGAGGATGGTGGTGTTTAATTTAATCAGTGATGACGTGCAGGCTTGGCGTGCTTAGATTTGGTTTAAAAGCCGGAATGCAGATATCTACCTATGGCGTGATGCCCGGCGCCTTGGAGACTCCACCATTTGATTGCCATTGTGTGGCATCCTAAGGGGGGGATGTTGGTGGTCACTGTGTTGTATGTTTTGGGATTATGATGGCATATTCTGTTGCGTGTAAGGTTATGATGACCCAATAGGGTCAAGCGTTGACACTGAGCATGTGTAGGGTTTAGGGTTTGGGGCCAAGCCTTGACGTTGGATATTCGATATGGGCCTGGGTCTTGGAGAGGGCTGCCTGGTTTTCTATGGGTAGAAGGGCGAATTGATCATAAGGTAAACATCACCCTTGTGATTATCATAGCTTTTGAGGTTATCTGCTGGCATTCCTGAATAAAGACACGGCGACAAAGGTCATTCAACCTTAAGTTGACAAGAATTATTTTTCGTACAAAGGCAAATGCGCCCGGCTTTGAACACTTGACTGGAATTTTACATTACCAAATGTACTGTGCGGTACGTATGTGTTGGTAAACTGTGCCACTGTGGTAAAAAAAAAAAAAGTGCAAAATAATTGGTATTTTTTCATCTCGTTCTTTTCGACTCGGATACCTCTCAGAAAGAAGATGGCGGGTGATGTGTTGCGTGCAAAGCCAGAGTTAGTGCAGCCGCACTGACAGAATAGTGACAACGAATCGGCCCCTCAATTCAGCTTGATATGACACAGACACACCGTTGTCAAGGGTTGGTCGAATCAGCGGTGAAAGGTTTGACCAAAAGCCATGAAACCACTCTGATCACCATGGACGACCCCGGTGTTCCTGAATACACCGAGTCTTTCTGTCAAGTATGCGGCAGCATAGACGGAGAGACCCAAATGATGGTCTGCGAAAACGTGGACTTTGGGTGCGTCATGATAATTCATATGCATGCATATACGAACCGACGGTAGTGCTACCCATTCACGATGCGTTTACTTATCTCGGCCCGGCCCTTTGCACTCTCGGTGTTCAATGGGCTACTATCACACAGAGTCCATGTGTTGTTTATCTGTGACCCAGATTACCAAGCCCTGTCCTCTGTGTGTACTGCAATAGGTGTCTAGGAGGGCTCCACCTGTACTGTATGACGCCACCACGGACCGACCCGCCCGAGGGGCTGTTCTGGTGCCAGCACTGCCTGTCAAACAACAAAGAGTACAAGCCCGAGAAGGTGGAGTTGGAGCAAAAGAGGTGGGTGACAAGTCTCACGAGGCATCCCCAGTGGTTGCACCAGCTAGGGGTCAGTCGGTGACGGAGGTGGCTTTTGGCTGCTCAGTCGGTGGTTATGAGAGGTGCACAGAGGTAAAATGTAGTAGTGCAAAGTCTAGGCCTGATATTATTTGTGACTATTGCCACTGCAGTGACTCCCACTCCAGTGACGCACCTCAACCTGTATTCCCCACTGTTTGCAGTGCTATTTGCTTCTTGAAAAAGCCCATCCACTGCTTATTAAGTGCACAACAGAATGTGGGCTCTCTCAACCATGAAATGCTGTTTTGAAAAGCTGTTCTGGTGTTGCCAGGAAAGTGCTCGCACCAACGCAACCCGCTGCGCCCCCGAAGAAACCACGCGTAGAGCCTCCTGGAGCGAAGGGCCAAGCTACGCTGCCAGCAGAAAAACAAGCACAAAAACCCAGTAAGTCACAGAATGTACCATGCCAGCTACAAAGCATCCAAGCCACTGCCAGGGTGTGAACATGGGGGTTGACTTGCTTTGTTAAGCCAATGTATGGATCATTCTGTGCAACATACCTATAACACAGCCTCTAGTCAATCATGATTGCTAAAGTACATTATGCACTAGGAGTCGCCCTGCATGGAGAGGAAATCTGTGCATTCATACATGACTATTATTTTGTTCCAGGCGGTCCGCGCCGCCCTGCTGCTCGCTTGCAAGAGGATGCGGATGACACGCTAGTAGCGGGAGACAATCCAGGTGTGTACCTAAACCCTAAACCCTACAACTGGAGAGACTGTTCCTTTTCTTTTAAGGGAGGTGCATGCTAGGTTTCTCCTCCCAATTGCATGCTGTAGTTCAGATTTTCTGGCTCCTGAATCCATCTGCACCTTGACAAGCCATGCACATGCATGTGCTGCCATTCGCATGATATGATCGGGACACGGTCACGATGGCTAACCTGGCTTCGAAGCTGGAAAGCAAATACTTACTTACTTACTTACTTATGGTCACGATGGGCATGGTCACAAGCATTTCATAAATCACATGAATTGATTGCTGGGTGGTTCCATGATCACTAGACTGGTCATGGACCTGCATTGTAACAAATCTCCCTAATTGATTGTTGAATTTAGGCACTATGGACTGAGTCAGATGCAGCATGAAAACCCAGGGATGCAATGTGGACGCTATCACCAGCATCATGGTGCACAATTCCTGTGCGATTCCTTCCTTGATTTTGTTCCCTCCTCCTGATCATCGTCTCTGTTTCCTGCTCCAGACCCTTCCACCAGCAAGTTCGAGCCCCCACCCAAGCCCGCCCCCCGCCGCGCCGCCGACGAGCTCCAGCTCATGAACCGCGTGTTTGACGACAAACAGAAGGAGAAGATCGCGCAGTACGATCGCGACATGCGGGAAAAGTACCAGAAAAAGCACAGCGAGGAGGATACCGAGCTGCTGGCTGAGACCCTCAAGGGGGAGGCGCTGTGGCGAGGGGATGTGGCGTTCAGGGACTCGCCCAACGTGAGTGGTAGGGTAGGGTTTACGGTTTAGGTCAAGGTACTTACCGGTGTGGGAGCTGTTAAGAGGGAATGAGGCTGTGGGGTGATGCAAGGGCAGGGGGAGGCCATGCCTTTGTGTGATGTTTGGCCCCTGCATGGGCACAATGACAATTCGCACATGCACGAAGGACTCACCCAACGTGAGCCTCCCTCTATTCATGTAGGCAACCCCGCTGAAGCTAAACCTTTAGACCCTAAACCTAAACCCTAAGCCCTCCCTCTATTCATGTAGGCCACCCCGCTGAAGCTGTATGCGTATGGCATGCATGGCAACGAGGAGCTGTCCAGCGCCCTGGGATTGCTCCCGGAGCACATGGTGGCGGTGAAGAAGGATGTGAAGAAGGAGCTAGGTATGCAAACCCTACGGATCCTGGTTAGGGGTTTTAGGGTTTATAGTTTAAGGTTTAGGGTGCATGTGAAGAAGCACGTAGAGAGGGAGCTGAACCCTGTAATGTAATCCTCCCCATACCCTTGCCCCAGGCCCCGACCTAATGGGCTACGTTCTATCATGTGCAAATTATCACACTCAATGTCCCTAAACCCTAATCCTATACCCTTGCGCCCAGGCCCCGACCCAATGCGCTACATCCGATGCGCCCCCCTGGTCTTCACCATGGCGCCAAACCCCTCCACCGACGAGCGCACCCGCTTCCTGCGCACCATGGCGGGCCTGGTAGGGGAGGGGGAGGTGCTTCTCAAGGTGGATGCGCAAGGGGGGCGAGGGTGGTGGGCGCTGGTGCCCCATCGCTCCGATGCTGGCCAGACGGTGCTCCTGGGACTGTGTGTGGCGGAGCGTCAGGTGCACAGTCCCCCGCACGCCCGCCATTGGTCCCGAGCCGCGAAACCGAGGAAGAGGATATTACGCAAGGTGCGTTTTAGGGTTTGAGGAAGGTGTTTAGGGTTGAGGGTCTCAGGTGTAGCAGGTTGACAGGCCTCTACACCCTTGCCAATGGTTTTAGGGCAAGTATTGGAGAGGTATTGAGTTGGGCGTGGCGCAATGGCAGTCCAGAGGCCTTCACCCAATCATTGCGCCACCCAAGGAAACCCTTCACCTTACACCCTAAACACCTTTGCTGCAGGAGAAGGAACACGCTGGCAAGGCGGTCACCTGTGCTGCAGGAGGAAAACCCTAAACCTAAATCCTAACCACCTGTGCCGCAGGAGGAGAAGCAGTATGCTGGCAAGGCGATCACTTGGCTGGATACCAGCGAGGTGCCGGGGCACGAGGGAGGGCTGGAGCTGTACTCGGGGCCAATCTATGCTCCAGACCTGGACTATGAGGCGCAGGTAATGGTGTGTTCATGCGTAGTGTATTTATAGTTAGTTAGTTAGTTACATGCATTCCAGCAAAATAGCCAGATTAGCAGTCAGTCTTGCACATGCGGCGCCACGC
>JAULBX010029412.1:0-22051 GCA_032358255.1 Heterotrichella gracilis
ACTCCTCCCTGTCCCTGGCCTGCCGCTCTCCACAGCGCGCAACCAGCAGAGCTACAGCCCCGGCGTGGCGGGTGCCAGGCCTGGCGATGCCATGACCACCACCGGCGCAGGCGCGGGGCCCCGCCCGCTCTTCCTGGCGCTGAGCTGGCCTGCCAGGTTGTTGCTGCTGCCATGGCTGTTGAGCTTGTTGAGCGGCAGGCGGGGCAGCTTGTTGAGCGGCAGGCGCGGCACCACGGTGCTGCCCGGCACAACCAGCTGCGCGCGGGGCGTGACGTTGCCCGACAGGCTGTCGGCGGACCGCTGGCGGGGCGTGACGGCGTCGGCGGAGCGCGGGCGGGGCGTCATGCCGCCATCGTAGACAGGGTGCGCTCCATTGCCACGAGGAGTCAGCAGGCGCGCTGTGGATGCTGCTGCCACCACTGGATCCCGCACCCTGGGAGTGGAGGCGGCGCTGACCACTGCCTCTGTCCCGCGGGGCGACATGATGGCCTCCGAGCGGTTGGCCACGATAGAGTTGAGCTGGCGGTACAGACCGGGCAGCTCGCCCAGCTTCTTGTCCACCATCTCCTGCGGGACGAGGGCATGATTCAGGACACTGGCAACACCATGCAATGGGTACCATGGCACACCCGATGTAATTCAAAGTTCATCAAGGACAACCACTGTGCATTTTAGCTCTCAACACCAGGAAAACCCTTGGCCTGCCAGTGCCCATCCATGAATAGGGGATCAAAAGGTCATGCCCTCCAAAAGGAGCGCTCCTGCCCCCCCACCCCCCCACGCACCTCCAGGAGGCGCTTGTCCTCCTCCCGCAGCCCGTCCACAAACCACTCGTTCTCCCCCCGTGAGCGTGCGCATGGTGCCCTCGTACTCCTCACGTAGTAGAGGAAAAAACATCTACTTCTCTCGCAGGGTGTGCAGGCGGGCCTCGCCGAGGCTGCGCGCCGCAGCTGCGGCAGAGGCCTGATCCTCCTCCTCGCCCTGCGCAAGGGTATGGGCAAAGGGTAAGGCACAGGCAGATGATGCGGGGCGATTGCGCCAACACGCTCGGTGTTGAAGCAAGGAGTACGGACACGCTGTGACAATTGCAACCATGTCGAAGTGTAGCTGCATGAAGGGCCCATGCACAACGAAAACCACGGAAAAAATGGCGCAGATGGTTATGCTGGTGACTGTCAGATGTCTCTGTTTACTGCCAGGACTTGCGGCAGGAGACCTGCTCAGAAAGGGTTTTAGTCAGAGACGGCGAGATTTTGGGAATGGCCTCTTGGTCTGGCTTCACTCGGGCAGAAATTGCAGTTGTACAGCTGTGCTCCTCAACCACTGGGGGTAAACCATAGCTTGATAGTCTTCCAGTTTATGGCAAACACAGTTCGTCCAGCTTTGCTACAGCGTTTATTTTATAGGTGTAGGCCTAGAGTCGGGCCGGTCGGACTCTTGACCTAATGGCCATTCCCAATGCCCGTCTCTGTCAACAATGCCACTCCCTGCTTGGTAACCCAAATAAGTAAAATTCTGCACAAAGAGGGACATACCTTGAGTCGCCGGCACTAGCAGCACATCTTGTGGCTGCACCATGGCCAGGACTAGTCCGTTGACGGTGCTGTGTGGGTTGGGCTGGCAGCGACGTTCTCAACGCGCACCACCAGCGCCACGGGGGGTGCGGCCTCGCCCTCTGCATCGCTTGCCCCATCGCGAAGCTCATCATGCTCGCGCTGAAGCTGCTCGAGGCGAGCCTGCATATCAGCTCGCTCCTGCAAAAGCCGCAGTCACAGGATCACAAACCCCCTTCTATTTTCTGGGTGGTCACAGTACCACCTTTTCTTCCTATGCGGTCGCCAGGTTCTGCAAGGATATTGGCTGTGAATTTCAATTCTACAAAATCCACCAACCATCTTTCTACCTGCTCTACCTGCTCTACCTGATAATGGTTGATCGCCATTTATATGCCCCGTTTTCACCCAACGGGCAGGTACATACTAAATCCATTAAAAAAATTCGGTTTAAACGCTTATACTATTACTCCCCTGAATATTGAGGCCCAAGTGCCCAACAATCCTGAAGCACAAAGTAGAGGAAGTTGGTCCAAGAGAGTAGGGTAAAGTATACAGGAATGATACAAGCAATGCCACGACAGGGCTGGGTGGCGCAAGCTGGTACAGGGCTAATTGCTAATCTAATTCCTTTCCTGGAATGAAAGTAATTAAAAGCAATGTTTTCATACAAAGATCTCCCCTGCAGCCGCCCTTGTAACTGCATGACCTTGGGGTATACCACCATAATTGCACGCCTCTCACTAGGTGTAGCAGCCAGTTAGGATACAAGGTGTCAAAAGTAATTTCACAGCAGTAAGATCCCTGCTGCCTCACCTGTTAGATCTCAGCTAGACGTGACAGGCTCCCGTGCATCCCTGACCCAATTCTCATACGCCTTTGCCAGCTGATGCCTGTCATGCCATTGCTCTATGGGCTCGCCATCTGGCTTCTCCAAAGTCCACCCTGCCTTAGGGTTCATGAACTCTGGGTACAGAGCGTCCCCTGCACGGCCACCTGAAGCCATGTCAATCAGCAGCACCTCCGCAGCATCCGCAGCTGCACTCTCCGTGAATTTCGTGTCGCTAGGCCCCCTGCAAAACGTGATCCCTCAAGGTCAGTGACACGACAATTTACAAACTGACCAGGATGCTGCAATATATATGCTGTACCTTACTGCTAGCCGATGCACGCTCAGTGGTACCGCAACAATGTCTATATAGCATGCAAGGACCATACACACGCTACACACGCAGGACGCTATACACCACACATTCCATATGCAGCTCTGGCACAGATATACTCTATGCAAGGCTATGCAACCTGGATACCTTACAAGGAAGGTGCTCATATGTGCAATAGTTACGGTACAGGGTTTTAATTTTGACCCACCATTCGCGCAGCTGCTTCACGCGTTCACCCAATGACTCGCCATCCATCAGATCCACAACATCTTGGTCGCCCTGCCTGCAAACAACATGCCGGATATGTTGTTCACTATAAATGTTCAGGTCAGACTTGCAGCGCATGCATGTGGCAAACGGCACGTGGTAAAAGGCCTGGCAAAGAGGAAGTCACAATGGGTGAGAGCTCATTCCAACAAGGGTTCTGATAGTCACCCTGTGTTTGCCCCATCAACACTGTGCAAGTCACAATAACCAGCTTGCAGAGGTTTACCGCGCCCAGCCGAAGGATATACAAGAGTTCTCCTGGGGATGCAGGAGTGCAATTGCAATTGCAACCAGGTCACCGGCAATCATGCTGTAATGAACCAGGTCACCGGCAATCACGCTGTAATGAACCATATCACGGGCAATCATGCTGCAATGAACCAGATCACCGGCAATCACGCTGCAATGAACCAGGTCACGGGCAATCATGCTGCAATGAACCAGATCCAGGCAATCATGCTGTAATGAAGCAGATCAAAGGCAACCATGCTGCAATGAACCAGATCCAGGCAGTCATGCTGCAATGAACCAGATCCAGGCAATCATGCTGCAATAAAACAAATCACGGGCAATCATGCTGCAATGAACCAGATCCAGGCAGTCATGCTGTCACTGCAACCCTATCATGCTGATCACACTTGACCCTACTACACTTTTGACACTATTTACGCTCAAGCCAAAAGTTATCAAGTGACCCCATACCTGACCATGATGTTGGGCATCCGCACATCCCCATGGACGCCCTTACCACCCAAGCACGCTTGCAAGCTGCTCAGCAATCGCTTGCAGCCGTTAAACAGGGCAGCCTCGCTTCCGCAGTATTTATGCAGCGGCACCCAGCCATCAACCTCTGCCAGGTACTCCATCTGCACAGGTGAAGCTGAAAATCAACATTCCGTCAATGGGCAGATGGAATATGCTAGTCACATTGATCAATTTGCTTGCTCTTCAACCACCAACATTCGTGCAATGGTGCAACAATATCCCACTGCCTGAGCAATGCAATGTGCCTCGTACTGCGCAAGTTCACAGGACAACAACATGTATCACTGTCAACCTGTACTTCATAACCCCTTCCAAGGTTAGATTTCCCGAAAATTAAAAAAAATAAAACTTTTTGTAAAGCCTGTACCTACCTTATTGCATGGGGCTGGCACAAGGGCTGAGCGTCACATACCTTGGCTGTGCCGACCCTCATGCACATATGGTTCAAAACCTATTTAGGGTTTAATGTTGAAGATTTGTGTGATGGACATAAGGCATGCATGAACGGCTTACCTGCCTGTCAGATGGAGCAGCGTGCTGCAGCGAGGTAACACATGCATGAGCACTCACCCTCACAGGGCCACCATGATCACCATCTCCAAGTGCACAGCATCACCAAGTGCGACCACTGCAGCACAACCCCATGCCTTACACCTCACCTTCACCACCGTGACCTGGTGCTTGGACTCCACGCTGTAGAGCTCAGGGGCAGCCCCCAGATCCGCCAGCTGGTGATGGAGCTTCTCCGGGTACGGGCCCAGCACCAACTTGCACACCTCCTGGCGAGGTTGACCTGTTGGTTGGGCTTCATCTGCAGGTGGTGTGCAGAGGTACACTTGGGAAAGGTCATGCCCCAGCGGCTCCACGCTCTCATATCTGCACCAGCAAAGTTTGTATACAGGCGCAAAAAACATACCCAAAACATGACTCTCTAGACAGTTCATTAAACCCACCTAATGCCCAAACATTTTGCACCTTTAAACTTTGCTCCAAACAATCCTTTGCAACAAACCTGGCACTCAAGTGAGCAGCAGCGCCAAGGGAATGGGCAATGTGCGGCCAGGATTGTCACTGTATAGCTGGAACTACACCTTAGCAGGGTTGCTGCCAACAGGCGCACCTGGGGTACTGCAGCTCATGCGGTATGCTGGAGGCAATGTGCGCATGCCGGCCTTCAGCATTGCGCGGCACACGCGGACTTTGCAGTCCTGCGCGAACCTTCAGTTCCTGGTGGTATTTCTGGATGTCACCGATGAGCAAAGCTGCGCTTTTCAGGGCGCGTCCCAGGGTCCGCATGTACCCCACCTGCTCCCGGTGATCCCCGAGGTGCATCTTGGTTGTCAGCGGCTCACAGCACACCTTGTTCAGGAAGTACAGGGCATGGAACCTGTTACCACAAGACCTTACGTTTTGATGATGGGAAAACAGTCATGCAAGGCAGCATGTGTTATATCCATGATGCCAATGCAAAAGTCTGCCACCAATAGCATACAGCAGCATGTTTGGCTGAGGTTTACACAGCAAGCAATGGGCATGATTGGAAAGCTGCCTACCTGATGGTGTTGTCCTCAATCTCAATGCCGAGCATGGGCAGGCATGTGTTGAAGTAAGCAGAACGCTTCAAACTGTCAGCCGATGCCCGGTAGCCCATCACCAGCTGCGCATACATGGCCAGCAGCTGCATTTGTGCATTGGCGGTGGCGCCACCTTCCTTCACCTCCAAGATGGCCGCAAGCAGACCGGTGCTGTCCTTCAGGGAGCCACCCGATTCAGACTGCCTTGCCTGCATTGCATCAACATCCAAGTAGTCAAGCAGTAGACCCAATTAGTTGTATTATGGCAGCACTAATGCTTGCAATTAATCGGTGAGCACAATCCACAAAACATATTACATACAGGTACATTGACTGCACTGACTGGCTACTCATTCCTTCCGTTGACAATGGACCACAAGCTGAAGGGTGAAAGGATGAACAGCAATTAAACACAAGAAAATCAGTGGTAGCAAGGTCTGACAGACGGGCAACTGCAAGATCCACACACATAACATTGAAGCACAAACACATGCAGATGTATCCCAAGCCGCGTTCAATCTAGAAGTTTGCCTACTGTAACAACCAATAGTTCCCAACCGTGCCAGTCATGTACTGAAGTGACACATCATGGTCATGGTCATGTGTGGACAACAACTTTGCAGGCATGAATACAAGGTCACATGCACCAAAGCCCTGGCAAAGGCGTTACGAAGATAATGCTCATGAGTTCCTTCCATCAGCGCATGCCTAGCCAATACAGCCCACCCTGCCCTTGCAATAAATACGTACGTTGCATATTGAACTTGGCTCCATTGTGCTGAAGATAGGTTTCACGTGCAGGTTGATATAGTGTAGGAGGATTCTTCGTGCCCGGGTTGCTCTCTCGGCCTCCAAACCTCGATTCACACCCTCATGGCCCTCTCCAAGCACCTTCCTGGTGGTCTCCAGCATGACTAGGCCATTGGTGTTCCTGTAGGAACGAGACATGTCCGCCACCAGCTTCATGACAGAGGCGCACGTGTTATGGTCCAGCCTGACAGGGGTGTGCTGGGCGTTGTCCACAAACTTGGCAAAGGGCGGCCACGCCAGGCTCGCCCCGAGTGGCTGCGCAAACACACATGCGTTACGCCCCCTCTTGCCCAAACATGTTGATGACCACATTTGTCATGAGATCAAACCTCTTTGAATTTGTGTAAAGGATTTCTTAAATGCATTTACCGAATTTGTGTCGGACGACTAGTAGGCCTTACAACCACAGCACTAGAAGCGAGTACGAATAAAAGCGCACATCCATGCTCACCATTGCTTCGTTCGATGGCCGAAAGCACAGGTATACCACTCCAGTCGACCACATGACGGAAGCATCTTGCAAATCATACCAGGCGTCAGCAAACTTGTTCGGTGGGATTTGCTCCATCTTCTGGAGCAGCTCCACATACGGTGTGCTAGGGGCTGCAACAAAGGAGGCGATTGTTAAAAACAAAACGCTACAACCACAGGTCACTACCCAAACCACTACCATTTGCAGCAAAGTCAAGCAAGGCCTGAAGCAAGCAGGCAAGACTTGGTGGCATGTCATGTGAGGCAGCACTATGATCTTGTGCTGTTGCCACTTATCCTGAGTGTTTATGGGTTTATGGTTAAGGGTTAAGGGTAACCCTAAACCCATAAACACTCTTCTGACTAGTAATATTAGGCAAAGCCACAAAACCAACAGTCAATAAGTGCGCTAGTACTGATGGTTCCCAGCCATACAGCATACCATAGTTGTAATGGGGGCATTTGTACTGGAGCAATCTGTTTGAACGGCTACACAACTTCTCAGGAGAATCTACAGCAACCCCTCCAACCACATGCAAAGTTCACTACACCAGAGAATACCCCTACCTGGCTTGACCGCCAGCTCGTCAAGCTGTTTGTGCACATTCTGCAGCTCCTCCGCCAGCATGTCAGCCAAATCGTCGAACCTTGCAGCCTTCTTTTCATCGCCTTGACCTCTTGCTGCCTCCCACGTAGCAATGGCGTGCTCATATTTCTCCCGAAGGCTTTCAGCCTTAACCCTCAACCGCGCCACCTGCATGTCCCTTGACTCAGGCACAGCAGGTGACACCAGGTCCTGCAATGAATGCAGCAGCGCTTTGTGACACCAAGAAGAGTTTCACACCTTTTAGGAGTAAGGAATGTTTTCGGGTGTAGGGTATTGGGTCTAGGGTTCGCTACGACTGCAGCAGCAACGTGACGCCAAGGAGGACCTCAACCCCCTTCACCCTAAACCCAGGTTTACGCAGCTGTCGTAGTTGCAGAGAGGAAGGCGTCGACGCGCCTGCACATGGCCCGCAACAGTAGCGTCATCCCAACGCCCACTGTTTTGAAGCAATCAATCCGGAGCCCACACCTGCGCTCCACGCCACTACATACCCACCCCACCATCTATACATCATCCAAAACATCGTTTTGGCTTCATATTGGTGACAGGTTGCTGAAGCGGCTGGGCATGCGCCATAATACCCTACCCGTTACCCTCATGGGCAAGTCACCGCCAGTATATACAGGACAACCCGTAAACCTTAAACCCTAAACCCTATATACAGGACATCTGCGCGCACCTGTTGGGCGGGAACCACTGCCCCCTGATCCAGGAATTCAGCCTCCTCCTCTCTCTCCGGATCCGACCGAGATGCAGCGGTCAGCAGTGAGGGGACACGGCGGCGGCCCCAGGCTTTGCTACCCTGGCGGGGTGAGGCGCTCTGCAGTTGCGCGCCAGGGGGAGAAGTCTGCTGCGAACCAAAGGAAGGGGAGGCAGGTGAGGAAGGTGCACCGCAAGTAGTGACAAGTGGATATTCTTTTCTTAAAGGGGGCCAAAGTTTGCTTGCTTAAATGAAAATGAAGCAAGGTGGGCTTTCATGTAGACGATTTTCACTTTGGGAAATGCATGCAGCGCATAAATTGCGTCTGTGCATCGCCTGCTCGTCCCACACCCTATATTGCGAGGGGGTGCGCGGTATCGTTTGGCATCCCTGTCTGTTAACCATCAGAACAGTAAGTTGCGTGCCTTGGCAGCAAATTTACCGGATTAAGCCAAGGATTAAGCCATAGTTAACCATCATTAAATTGATGTGAAAGTTGGCGGGATTTCAATTGCACATCGTTGCTGAGGTTTTGGTTTTGGTTTGCTTGTAGGGTTTCGCTTTGGGGTTTTACACTTCCCTGCCTCACCTGAACCAGCTGCACATCCGCTGCAAACTGCTCAGTGGCAATAGCCTCCTCCCCTGCTGTTTCCTCCCCTGCTGGGAAGGTTACAGCTATCGGCTCCCCTGTTGGCTCAGCCTCCTTGGTGTCCTCCCCTCCTGCCTCCACCACAACTGCCCCCTTGTCCTGATTCCGCCCTGCACACATACGCCACAGAATCCTCATTACCCAGCCGCTCATAAAGTACCTGTTCCTGGTAATTGCATGGGTCTTAACAGTCCAACCAGATAAGCCGTTGCCCTTTCTCAGCTTGCGCCACCCAGCTCTGGGGTTATCATACATATTTTAATACATTTTTTAAACCCCGGCCAATCACCTCATATCCCCAGCCGCTAGTCACCCTAACTCAAAACCTGCATGCAAGTCAACGGATCTCACAACCCCAGCAAACCCCACGTGGTGTTCCCCACTGGCTCAATCCAGTGGCCATCCCGTACCTGGCTTGTTCCCCCTCTTGGGCGAGCTCTTGCCAGACCCCTTGCGCCCAGCAGCCACTTGCGCAGCCTCGTCTGCCAGAACCCTACCAGAACCCTCCTCAGTGCCCCATTCAGGCGCCACCTCAGCCTCTGGAGCGGGCAGGGGAGTTGCGGCATTGGCTGCAGGCAATAGGGTTGTGGGAGGGTTGTGGGAGGGTTGATGTGACGGATTTCATACCGAGTTGATACCAAGGTTCAGGGTTTAGTGGTTTGGGTTGGGGCAGGGGACGAGCTGCACAGACTAAGCGCCCTAGCCCCTAGCAACCGTAACTATAACCCTAAACACTAAGGGTAATAAGGTAATATTAGATCCTTGGTTTTATGGAGCAGCCACGACATCCATGCGATCCCTGGACCTCTTTTTCTTGGCGGCCTTGCCTGATGGGGCAGAGGCTTTAGGAATAAAGTTTGACAACTTAGGGTTCAACGTTTTAAGTCGATGCTTTTCTCGGCGGCCTTGCCTGGTGGGGCACAGGGTTTAGGTTGAAGGTTTGAAATCTGTAGGGTTCAGGGTCTGAGGAACAGACGGCCACCACATTGATGCGATCCCTGGACTAAGGGGTTAGTTTTTTTTGGCAACCTTACCAGGTAGGGCACAGGATTTAGGGTTTTATAGTCTCTTGACTTGAGGTCTTAATGACCGGAACCGGGAGGTTTAAAGCAAACATCCAACCACCCTGCACCTCCCAGACCAACTAGATGTGTTAGGTATACACCTAAACCATAAACAAGGGTGGCTCATTTGCTACAAAGCCTACACCCCAAACAAGGGTAACTCACCTGCTACCACCGGCTCCTCCACTTTCAACCAACCAGTCTCTTCAACCAACCCCTCCACAGCAGCCTCCACAGGCGCATCCGCAGGCGCATCCACAAGCGCATCCTCAGCCACATCCCCATCCACAGCCGTTGGCGCATCCGCACCCGCACCCCCCGCTGCCGCACCCCCAGCTTTCTCCCCCGCTGCCTTTTTCACTTTTGATTCCCCATTGGCCTTAGCGCTGCCCTTCGCTGTGCCCCCTTTCTTGCTGCCGCCACCCACCGGCGCATCCCCGGGACAGCCGGTCAGGAGCTGCACCATTTGGAGTTTTGTCCACCCCTTGGGCATGTACTTGCCGGACAGCACCCCGGCTTCATGCAGCTCCTCCTGCGGTAATGTTTGCGTAAGGGTTTAAGTAGGGTTTTGCAAAGGGTTTTGATAGGGTTTTGGGTAGGGTTTTCCACTTGTCGACCCCTTGGCCATGTACTTGCCGGACAGCATCCCAGCTTCGTGCAGCTCCTCCTGCAGTAGGGTTTGCGTAAGGGTCTACGTAGGGTTTTGCAAAGGGTTTTTTCGCCGGGGTTTTGTATAAAATTTATGTTTGCTGTACCCCTTGGCCATATTCTTGGCGGAGAGCACCCGGCTTCATGATGCTCCTCCTGCGGTAGGGTTTGCATAAGGGTTTAAGTAGTATTTTGCAAAGGGTGTTGGTAGGGTTTTCAATTGTCCACCCCTTTGCCAGAGGGCACCCTGGCTTCATGCAGCTCCTCCTGCGGTAGGGTAATGAAGGGCTTTCGTAGGGGTTTAAGGGTTTGGATGCGGGGGTGGGCAAGGATACAAGTGTAGGCATGGATTCATCTCTTGCAGAAAAGCCATGCATGCACTGCCATGCACGACAGAGAACTGCACTGGCAGTGGCCTGCATCCAGTGCCATGCACATCAGTGCCATGCGTTCCAATCACCAACTGGCCACCCTCAACCCCTCTAAACCCTAAACCAACCCTACAAGCCACCCCACCTCACCACCACCATGTCAACCTCGTCGAACCCCTCCCCACCCACCTTAGTGAGCAAAGAATGGGATGCGAGGTGAGGCATGAATCCACCACCTGTAGGACAGTCATAACCACAATGACATGCATTCCAACGGGATGCAAATCGCACAGGTTATTCCCACCAAACCAAAGACCAACTCATAAACATCCCACTTCACTTGGTGGCCGCCATCCCCCATCAAACCCTTCCCCTCACACCCTTCCCCACCCACACCCCACCCACCTTGGTCAGCTTGTACAAGTCATCCCCGCTCCACGCCTCCACAAACCCCCCTGCCTTGGCCCTCAGCCCGCCAATGAGGTCACTGTCTCCGCTGCCTGCAGGGCTGCCCACCAGTGCATCTGCCAGTGCATCTGCCAGCTCAGCCTTCCCCTCCTTGGTGCCCAGGCCCCTGGCACCCAGCTCATGCACAAGCTCCTCCTGCAAGGTTTCGTCGCTGTCATTAGGGTTTATGGGTAGGGTTTCAACGCGGCCGTTGTCTTTTTACTCGCCTACTTATTCACAAGCGTCGCTGTCATTAGGGTTTAGGTTTAGGATATAGCTATAACCTGACACATATACTGACCAAGTTTTGAGCCTTTCCAACCATGCCCTACACCTACCAAAACCCCTCCCACCCATCTTCTGCCACAGAATGCTGCCTTGCTCAATTTCTTCACCAGCAGTTCAAACGATAGCCTGCACACACGTCACCCCCAGCCGCGCACTCCACCACGTGCAGGGCACCCACATAACCCTTGCAAACCCCCACCCCACCACCACTGCAACGGCGCAGTAGCTAGCTCACTTCCTTCACCAGGTTCTTGATGGCGATGGCTTCCAGCTGGGGACCCGCTTCCAGCCAGTGCCCACTAAACCCTTCCAACTCCTGCCAGTGCCATGATGCTTGATGGCGATGGCTTGCAGCTGGGCACCCGCATCGCTCTCGGTGGCGCCCTCACCCGCTGCTGCGGGGGTTGGTGGTGCAGGGGGGGAGTGGGTGCGGTGGGTGCGGAGGGGGTGGGGAGGTACCCAAGGGGTGGAGGTGGGGCGGGAGGAGAGCTGCAGGGGATGAAGGTGGGTGAGGTGGGGGTGAGGGTGAGACCACTGAAAATGCTGAGTTTGTACAGGGCAGTGCCCTGATGGCAGTGCCAACAACGTGGGGTCCTGTGGTTGCAGCGCTTTAAATACCGTACCAATATACCAATATATACTAGCAACTGCGCTGGATTTTGGAGGAGGCCGGGATGGATAGTGCACAGTACTGGGGTTTCAATGGCGCATAGCGATGATGATCTGCCATGGTATTTTATGAGTTGCTTAGTCATGCTTGGTGAGCATACACAAGGGATGTGGGCAGAACACCATCGCAAACGGCGGGGTGAACCAGGTGTACCTAGGCCTAAGGCAACCGGTTCCAACCATTGGCTATTATCGGCTATTATGAAGTGCGTAAGCCCAAGATGCGATATAACCGTGGCCACAGATGTGCCGTACCCACATGCGGGGTGGCCAGAGAGCCCACTTCAGAACCACCAACGAAACAAAACTGCACCATCGGCCGGGAAATATTAACGCAAAAATACTCTCTGCCACTGCACGTTGGGGTAAACAGGCGCACATGGGTAATACTCAGCGGCATCCCCCGCCATCGTGCAGCTTCTACAATATCGGCCTTCCAACTTGGACCACACAGATGGGAGTTGCACAAAAGACGCCACCGTCAAGCCAGCACATGGTCCAAAGCACTGGCCAGCTGTTTTGTTTTTGCCAAAGTTTTGGTAGGTTTAGGAGCAGGGTGGGGGGCTATTTGTCGCCCTGATAGTGTCACTTCAAAGACAGCAAGGTGGTGAATAGGCTGTCAGTAGGTTCAAGGGTGAAGCGGGGTTTGCAAGCGGGCACTGGAAGATTCTTTTGAGGCAAAGTGTGAGGGTTTTAGGTACATGTGCAGGCACCAATACCCTGAACCCTTCACGAGTCCACCATACACCTCGTGGCCACAACCAAAAACACCGATCCTAGCCTACACCCTGCACTCAAACATCCACTCACAGTCAAGCGTTGTCGTCTGCAGGAACATGCTGGAAAAAGCTGCAAGACAGACGTTCCCTCAAAAAAGCACGCACCTGTGGCACGCAAGCAGATGAACTCTGGCCATCCAACCGCAATGTAGCGGCAGGCATGGAGGGGCCACGGCGGTGTTCCCATCCCTTCCTGGCCTGGGGTGTGGTGGCACTCTGCACTTGCGCAGCAGGGGCAGGCGCCTGCAGGGGACCAAATGGAGGGTAGCAGGTGGGACAGGTGCAACATCAGTAACCTCGGCGCAAAGCTGCTGCTCTCAGCGCGCACGCAGGTGACAAAGCATGCATGGCTGTAATGCTCCCATTGAAATACTGAACCTATGTGTAGAGAGTCGTAGTCACTTCAGCTTAAATTCCCTTCTCAGAAAACAACTGAGGTATGTGTGCATGCCCAACAAGTTGGGCTCACAAGGAGTCTATCCCCAGCCAGTAGACAGTACCTCCACTGCACAACAAACTACGTGGTCCTAAGCATGAGGTTGTTGCAAGCTTTGTGGCTCAAAGTGTGGACCAGCGACAACCCTATTACCTGAGCTCTCCTCGCCAGCATCATCCCAGGAGTCCCCACAGCTGTTTGTTCCCCGCCCCACATATTGCCACATCTGCTTGCCAACAAGCCGACAGCTCAAACCGCGACCGAAGCAAGAAAAGATAACACTGTAAGTACAGAGAATTGGCTGTTTGCGCACACCAGTGTCTTGTGGGTCATGAACGACTCTGTAGTTTTGTTGGTCCGACCCAGTCTCAACCCACTAGCGCGGGATCAACGGAGAACCCAGAGCCGTCGTCGAGCAAGCTACGCTGGTGAGCTCAAGACTGCAACCGCATAGTTGCCTCTTGGGAGAGTGCGGGAGAAGCAGAAAGATGCCGCGTGACAGGACAAGCTAGAAATAAGCAGTCAAGTGTGTTCGTGTTCGGTACCGATGTCAGTACAGCGGGACACCTCGGTTCTTTGACAAACCATACACGTGCGGAACGGCTGGTAGAAGTGAGACAGTTGGGACGGGTGCAGGCTCTAAGTTTTTCCGAGGAGTTCTGTTGTAGTACGATTGGGCGTTGCAATGCACGGGTAAAACCTGGTTCCGGAACAGGTTCCAAGAGGGGGTCGCGACCAGTGGCGCAGGATAATGCCATTTATATGCCATTTAGATAAATTAAATCAACTTAATTACACGAAATGCCGCATTTACAAGATTTGTGTAATTTTAAATGATTTAAATAATCATTTTAATATTATTTAATGTAATTACAAGATTACAAGATTTATTTCAATCACATTCAGGGAGCCAACCCGGGCTCACAAGACTGTTGGCCCAGGGGGCACTTGAAAAAGTCGCCCCGCTTGCAAAACAAACTGTGAATTAATGGAGCCACATTGGCCCCACGTTTACTACCAAAAAAGCTAAACAAGTTTCTTGAAATGCCATTATAGCAGCTCTAAATTGCTTCCATAACATCGTGGTATATTGGACATTCAAAAATAGAGTGGTGTTCATCTTCAACATGATGCTGTCCAATCGTCTCACAATATTTGCACAACCTATGATCATAATCAACGCGTCTCCAGCTACCAGTTTCAACCTCAAGATCATGGGCACCCATTTTAAACCTAGCTAACTCAACCCTATGGCTTTTGCACAAGTCCCAAGTCAAATATTCTGCCAGAACAATGGCATTGATCCCCAATCACCACCGTGTACGCTAACATATTGCATAGTTTTCCTACTTGCATTGACTGTGTTTGACCTCCAATATGCCAGCTTCGTTGTTTTTATGAGCTCCTCAAACTCTAGCGCTTCAGGGCTGGGTGTCAGGACAGTTAAATAGTAGCAACCCACAAGGCTGGCTTGCTACGGCGCTGGCATCAACCATCACCTCCGCGGGGTGTGTGTGGCCATGTGCTTGGGGATGCGCGTGCTCTAATTGAGGTTCGATTGCCCAAGCCGAGGAGCTGCAGCCGCCCTGCCTGTGGTTCCCTGCCTGAGTCACTCCAACCCCTGGCGTCTAATCTTCAGCTCCATTCGTAATAATCCACTGATGTAGGTGCGCTGCTGCTAAATGCTTCACTGTGCGTTGATCGCACACCCATTGATATGCTGACATTAACAATCAGTACTGCTTGTTTCCCTAAAATCCACCATGCGGTTGTAATATTTCAAAATATGTTTCTGCAACACAAACTGCAAGGGTAGCCTACCCACTTCACTTAACATCATAAACTTCGCGGTTGAATTCGGGACCCCTTATAATTTGCGCAAAAGCACTTTCTCAAATAAAAAACGATTTAAATTAATTTCCACGCACCAAATGTGGACCCTGAGGTGCGCACCCCTCTGCGCACCCCCGCGCCTCCGCGCACTGTACCCTGAGGAGGGGGCCAGGAGTGGCCCCAGGGGATGTATTTGCTGATGTCAACAGGCCGTCCCAGGGTTGCACATGCAGGATGTCTTGTATGGGGATCCACTAGCATAGTATTACCCACTCATCCCCCCCACAGACCGGCATGGCGCCAATGGCGTGCACTAAGGCTCTCCGCACCGCTCTGGGCTGCAGCTGTCTTTCCCACCTATCACCAGTGATGGATAGAAAGAAAGAAAGGGAATGCGCACAAGGGGCACACATCTGGCTTGGAATTTAATCAAAGCCAAGAGGCAGGACATACAGCAGGGCACTGCAACCAGGGCTGGCTTCAGATCGCCGAGTAAAAGTAGCTGGAGTCCAAAGCAGGCACTTACAGTTGGTGGTAAGGCAATTTACCCGGGACCTGGTGGCATGTGCTCAGTCTGGGAAATTGCTAGGCTCCACGGGCTTGTCAGCGGGGCCAGCCGTGCAAAGCAAGTCTATGCGTAGTTGCCGTGCCATGTAATTTCAAATTTTGTGCGTCTTTGAATTTATCTCCTTTCCTCTTAGGGCATGTCTTTGCTGAGTCTGAGACTGACTTCTGAGACTGAGTAAAATATTCGAACTATGCGGTGCACCCAGGGCATTCGAAATCCCACCCCTGGTTCCCATGCAATGCCCGTGCCATGCAGCGCTGCGCCTCCCAGCTGTGGTTCCCATCCACTGCACTGCCCCCACCATGCAGCGTCCCCTGCCATGCACTGCCCCCCGCCATGCGCCTCCCCCGCCATGCAGCGCTGCACCTCCTGCCCCACCCCGATTCTGCATCCATGGCAACAGGCATGCGCATGTCCCGATGTGGTTCCTGCATGCAGGCAAGCGATTCACCCACCAGAGCTACTTTGTCAACAAGCCATTTTCTGGATATATGTAGCCATGGCAATAAATGGGGAGAATGCATTTGGGTTGACAGCTGATGGCACCTCCGTCCGGGGCAACGAGGAAGAAGTGTAAGGGACGGTCATTTCAGCAGCAGTTTTGGAATGGATTTGAAGGTTGTGGTCTGTTGCCAATCTCAGCCCATGTACCCTTCAAGTTCTAAGTTGTCTAGCTGTGGTGCACTTGCACCGTCATAAGCTCGGCAGTCTACTAGGTGCAGGAAAAGAGGGAGTGCGCATCGTAGAAGGTGCATCTTGGTGACTTGCCCTCTTAGTCAGCATGCAGCCTTACTCTTAAAAGCTGCACCCCTCTGAGACAGCAGGTGCATGCTCAGCGTGCGAATAGCCCGTAAGTGCTTAGTAGGTGCGCTGCTGTGGAACAGCAAGTGCACGTACACTCGCAAGCTGCTAATTGCCTTCTGATGAGCTGTGATGCAAGTGCCCACACGATGACTGGATCATCCAGTCATTACCCCAGTGTAGGGTATTCTTGAGGGTCCAGGGAAAACCTGACTTAGGGTCTCTAAGGGAAATAGGCAGCATTCAGTAACAGTGGCAGTTCTGATACAAGAAGCAATGGTGCTCACTATGCCTACCGCGGACGGTGAGCAATGAATTGGACAGCTGCATGACTACCCTGACTTATGCAGCACCTGTGTGCGTGACGCAACTCCCCCCCCTTCCCCCCCCCAATGGTGACTGTAGGTGGGACAAAGCACTGCTATATGGAGATTCATCGTGTGCCCAACGACATGGGCAATACCCTGGTCGACTGCACTGAGAGTGTGCTGGACATGATGAAGGGCATTACCCTTGAACTTGGTGTCTCACCGGACGAGGCGGCCGCGGACGATGTAGCCTCATCGGCAAACATGGTGAAACTGGTGGACTGCGCGCTGGGCAAGGGGATCATGCCAGCAATGCATCAAGGCAATGCTGCAATGGCAGCTGCTGTGTGCTCGTTGTTATGGGAATATTGCCTGTTGTGATGTCAATGCCGTGACATCATGTGTGCTATTGGTGATGGACAATACCTGTCTGCAGTGCGTTTATCGAGGTGATTGAACAGCGCAAAGAAGCCTTGCAGGCCACTGCATACGGTGAAGAAGCATATGCGCGCCTGTCCGTGGAAGAGCGGTTGGCCCCGCTGGAGGTGCTCTGCACTGACATGGAGGATGGTGTGGAGCTCACAGAGCAGGAGCAAGAGGACCTACTAGTGCAGCACCTTGGCAAGCAGGAGTGGGACAACCTCCCCTAGGCAAGGCGCAAGGAGCTTTTGGCTTTTGTGTGCTATGGGTGCCTAGCTCACAAGGTATGTCACTGCCAGCCACAAGTCAGCTTGGCTGTACACATTTGCAGCAGTGCACGACAGGGTTGCAGCGTTGTGCATCTCCAAGCAAAGCCTCACTACTACCCCACATCCTGACAGGTGGGCACTTGCATGAAGGCAGCGCTGCCAGCATTCAAGTAGGCCTACGCACAGTAGCCTCACCTTCAGCGCCCTGTCCCACTGCCTCATGTCAGCCAGCGCCAGATGCAACAAGCTGGTCAAGAGCTACAGGCAGAGTTTGGCGGGGACGCCGCAGCAGTGACCGTGCTGTTGATGCGGGACACCTTGGGCCCACCCCGCAGCGATCTGGCCGCATTGAGGGCACGGTGGGAGGAACGACAGGTCGAAGAATACAGCAAGGTAGTGGACAAGCTGGACAGCATCGGCATTCATGGAGCGCGCCCTCGCCTGTGCACAAATGGTGTTGGCTGCGCGCGACATGGCATCCTGGCTTTATTTCGAATTTTTTTCAGGGTGTGGAAGGGTTTTGGGAACATGGTTTAGGGTTTAGGATTTTATGGGTGAGGCAAATGTCCACCTCCCTGTGGTGGGGGGGATGGGGCAGGGCTTGGGTCACAGGCATGGGCGACTTGTGGTTGAGGCACCCTACCACAGGGCCCCATTTGGGCAAAACACCCTACCATATTTGCTTCACAGGTATGTAGTGCCCATAACACTGCTTGTGTAGGTGCGCTGAGTGGAAGTCCACTTGGCCCACCCCTCAACCCCCAATCCATGTACCCACTCCTTCACCCCCCACTCATTTGGCCAGCCCTCACCCCCCTACTTAGTTGGCCACCCGCAGCCCCGCACCCATGTGCCCTTCCCCCACCTGACTGGCGCCAGTGCCATGCGCTGGCTGCGTGACCCCACCACCGCTTGGGGCTGGGTGAGGGTGGTGCTGGCGCGGATGAGGCCTCCGGCAACAACCACACGCACAACCTGCGCACGCATGGGTTTAGGGTTTAGGGTTTAGGCCACCGGCAACAACCACACGCACAACCTGTGGGCGCATGCACACACACACGGGGTCAGAAGGCCAATCACCCACACCAATGCACCTCAATCAACAATATGCACAACCTGCGGGCGCATGCACACACGCAGGGTCAAAGCCCAACAACACACACCAAGTGTGCACCTCAATCCGCTGCAGTCAATCTCCCGCCCATCCAGCACCCCTCCCCTCCCTCTTTCGCATACCTTGGCCACCTGGGAGTGCATCTCGGAGGCCCCCAGAGCCCCGCACAGGTAGTCCACCACCAGCGCCATCTTCATGGAATCGGTGGCAGGGTCCCCCACAGCCAGGCCACTCACTATGGCCAGGTACTGATCCTGGGGCAGGAGGGGGCGGGGGGGCGGGGGCGCAGGCATGGCGTAGCAGATGCCGCTGATCTGGAACTCGCCACCTGGCAGCGCCCACCCCCGTACACCCGCGATCACACCTGTGGATCACCCAGCTGGGTTGGAAACCCTGGCACGGGGTTTTGAAACGCGGCAGCATGGGTTGCAATGCACTGGTTGTGGGCACGTCACTTAAATGGCGGTTACCGGCACGCAGAATTGCGAATCGCATTGGGACTACATGACTGGTGTTGGGTTGTACGAGTGTGAGGGCCCACCTGTGACCAGCTCATGTGTTGGCAGATTGTCCCCCACCAGCACCATGCGCGCACTCTCATCCTCAAGGATGATCCTGCAGGTGAGCCACAACAGCGTCAGTATAACCAGGATTATGTGCACTGTCAATGGTCGTACAGGAGCATCGCATCAGCATTGGTTTTGGGTCAAACTGCAAGTGCAACCATGCCCCAAACCCAAACATGACAACACAAACCCTAGCCAGACCATTTCTTGTCATCGCCCTGCCAACACCATGCCCGGCACCCCACCCCAGGTGCGCAAGGACCCAACCCAGGACCCCAGCCCAGGTGCGCCAGGGCCCCCCACCCAGGTGCGCCAGGACCCAACCCTAGCTACTACACCCTGGCTACACCCTACCCAGCCCCTGGCTACACCCTAGCCAGACCCTGGCCCAGCCCTTACTTGTCGTCTTCCTGCCAGAACCTCGTCCTGCCCAGGTGCGCCACCATGGTTGGGTCCTTCACGTACTCATCCAGAATGCTGGGCTTGAGCTTCATGTCCTTGTACAGGGTGCCAATCACAACCACCTCCTCGCCCTCGACAAGGCCGGTGGTGCGCCCAACTGCACAAGGGGGTTGAAACGGTGAAGCGGGTGGTGAAAAGGGGAGGGAAAGGTGGCAGATCGTGGATGGTACTCGTGACCTAGGGCAAGAGACGGCTGTGGCGGACACCTATCCTTTTTCATGATTTGATTTTTATGGTAATTGAGCAGGGTGATGTGGAAAATGGTGTGCGGGTATGACATGGAGGTTAGTACCATGGCGGATTTGACATGCTGTACCTGTCAGCACCATGATGATCATGACATGAACCTGAACCCTAAACAGCATCATGATGACCATGCGGGTATTCATTGGAAATTATTGGTTGCGATACTTCGCAAACTGCCGCGCGGCTGCTGTGGTCATGCAGGCATGGCACAGAGGAGTGGACCCTGGGAGGTCCGGTTTTCTCTAGGTTCTGCAAGAAGGAAGTACGCTTGGGCTTTGGATAACATGATTTATTAAACAAAATGCAAGGCTACATGGTAGAAATGGAAGGCTAGTAATGCTGTTTATCGTCTGGTACCTTGCACCCCTGGCCATGTCTTCTCGACCTGCTCCTGCACCGCCCGCCTGAGCAGTGACAGGCGCACAAAGTAGACCTGCGCGTACTGCTGGTCAAGGGGCTTGGTGGACACAACGAAGCGGTCATTCTGTGGGAGGGAAGAAGGGGGGGGGGGGGAAGGGTCAGGGGTGTGGAGGGGTTGATGCGGAGGGAGTGGCATGGCACTTTGTGCAGGACTGGGTGTGCTATGCAGGGGCAGGGAGTGTGAAACCCTGGGCAGGGATGCCGATGTGCCAACAAATCCCTGTCCAAAGCAGAACCTTGAGACCCAGGTGTGCACATGGCAGGGGGGCCTAGGTCCACAGACAAGCAACCATGTGGTTCACAGCCACGAGCCTTTGCCTGAGCCACTCGAGAACTGACGTGCAAGCAGTGCAGGGGGACCTCCACCCAACTGTTGCATGGGTCCAGCAGGCAAGCTCACCAGGGCTTTGTATGTGGCAGTAGCACGCTGCAGCGGTGCCCTGTGCTGGTTCTCTGAGTGTGGTGCTGTGAGGAGCTCGTCGAATCGCCCACTGCAGCAGTGGCAGCATGGCTTGCGTGACAGGCATGGCATTTGGGGAGCGTTGGCCTGATATGCATGCATATGGGAAACTGTGTATGATGGGTGCAAGTGTATCCGGCAGGAGCAGCATGCTGTCGCTGATATATGTGGTGGTATGGGCGTGTTGTGAAGGCAGCTTGTGTTGCCTGCTTGCAGCAAGTTGAGCTCACAACCGGTGCATGCATGAGAGCAAGTTTGTGTACCTTGGCTGTGGGTCTACGTCCATCTCACTTTGCGTCATATCCGAATGTGTTGACAACCCCTCTCAAAGGCTTTCAGCGGCGTATCAAGAGGTTGGCATGGGCTGTGTGCACACAAAATGGGTCAGTCCTAGACTTCAAGATGGGGTTTGATGAACGTATGATGGGTGCACGGGGGTTTGTCAACACGCAAGTGGGCGCAGAAGCCTGGCAGAAGCCAACGTTGACGTAAGCAATATGCGTTTCAGCTGGCCTCTAGTTCCCGCTGAGCATCCGTCTCCACCCGCTTACTGGCTTACCTTAAGTGGCCTCCTCGTGGTCCCTTTACGATGCAACCTGTTGCAGCAAGACGAACAAGTATGCAAGCACGTCCTAGCTGTTACGCTGATGTCGCTTTGCTGTGGCCAGATGTTGCAAACTATAAGTTGAAACCAAGCATCGCCTTTCAAAAAGTGGTTTGAACACAATTTTGAAAAATGTTAGGTATTTTAATTCAAGGCATTTAAGTTAATTCTGGCAAAAAATAAACTCCTGTCTTTCTCCCTGTCGTTGGACAAATTCCCAAAGTGTGCACGTCTGTCCCTCTTGTGAGCTTGTTGCTCCCTGAACAGACATACACCTCCATATTATCACTATATATGATACTGTCCCAAATAATCGTATTTACATTGCGGCGCCAGACACCTTCCAAACCAGAATCTGCTGCCCTTCACGGATATCCCTTGTTACAATCTTGAACAGAAAGGACTACGTACACTGCCATCATACAAACATGTCCGTCTAAGTTCCCCTTCATATGAAGGGCTTTGCCATGATGGCCTACAGGCCTCCTACCAGCTGACGCACAGACCCCCTACCGCACTACAGTACTATCCCTTGCTGTACTTTGAAGGCCTGACCACCCCCAGGCTGTGGAAAAGCCTCTAGTTAAAAAAACTTGAAAAGCCCATACTCCACATTGTGTTGAGGTATGATATAGGACTGCATGATCAACCTATGCTATGTAACAAAATGTGGTCCACTACTTGCTACCA
Source organism: Heterotrichella gracilis (assembly GCA_032358255.1). Taxonomy (NCBI): domain Eukaryota; class Xanthophyceae; order Tribonematales; family Xanthonemataceae; genus Heterotrichella; species Heterotrichella gracilis. The sequence goes on from JAULBX010029412.1 coordinate 22,023, forward strand.
TAACAACTGTGCGATGCAAAGACAACAAC
>JAULBX010029423.1:0-22026 GCA_032358255.1 Heterotrichella gracilis
GTGTGCCCTTCAGGGGCACACAGGGCAATAAGCCGATGACGGCTTGGAACGCCTTTTGTTTGTTTGTTTGTTTGTATCCTTACACGGACGATTGTCCACCGGAGCAGGGCTGATCATAATATCAGTACTGCACCAGAGTCTGACAACCGATCCTTCCGACGGATGTATTGATCATACCGACGGATGTATTGATATTACCACGGGTGGCTTATCGGACCTTTGTCCGGACTTCGAACAATGCCAACTGTTGCCAACAGTGTTGGCAGGCTCTTGACAAAGCCTGTGATATCTTCTGCCAGAAGTTCTGGCAGATACACACATACCACGTTTTGGGGCCTACGTCGAGCGGTGCAACCCCCCCCAACAGCCTCACCACCCACCCACCCAATTATCGATGGCATGTGCAAGGTTTGCACATACCAGGAATCTTTCAGTGCAACTTTCTTCCAGCAGCTGGTGGTTTATTGAGTGGCCTTTCGCAACGCGCACACTTATACACACAAGGTTTGAGGTTATGTCCAGAAGTGGAGCCCCCCACTCCCCCCCCACCCGGCTCACCACCCACCCACCCTATCGATATTACCTTGAAGGCATCAATGCCGCAAGATGCATCTATTTAATACGGTACCTAGATCATTGTTCAATACTCTGAAGCTGTGCTTAATAGTCCACTTTCCTGTGCACAGTGGGTATGACTGTGAAATATGCCATGCTCATTTCATAAGCTTTTGCGCACACCAAACACACCACGTTTTGGGGTATCCAGCGGGGGAATGTGCTACTTACACCTTGCCACTCCACACACAATAGCTATTGACATTCTGGTATGTTACAGGAGTGAGTTGCCACGCATCCTATGGCAAAAAGCTTTGTGCCACAGACTTGAACCCTATTAACCCTATTAACCCTAAACCCCCTTCACCATCCTGTATCCTAAACCCCCCTTCGCTATCCTGATACTAATGATGATGATAATGATGATACAGTATCACCCACATTGGAGATGCCAATGTGGGGGTGGGAGGATGGTGGGAGCAGCGGTGGTACCAAGGGTGCAGGTGGCGATGGCAACGTGGTGGTGAGGAGGCTGGTGGGGAATCTGGAGTAGGGCAGACCGCTTGCAACAGGTAAGGCACTGGCAACTTCGCAAGACCCTGGGACAATACCCTGACATTTATGAGCACTCCTGTGTGTGGCTTCTGTACCAGGGAGAAGGTCAGGTTTGGGTGAGCAGCCACCTCCCCCTGCTAACAGTGCTCAGTCTTTGCCTTGCAATGCACAGATGCCCCCACTATTGATTCCCATTGACAGGTAGGCTCCACTAGTCTGGCTCACATGTTGTTTCCCCTCCTTGCCAGGCTGGACGGGCACCCTGGGCATCAACTGGCAGCGCGCGCGGTGCATGGACGAGCACGGCCATGGCCTGCTGACCGACGTGTACCAGCCCCCCTTGACCTTCAGCGGCAAGGAGAGCGACACAGTGATGCTGGCGCTGCTACGCGCAGTGTACAGGTGGGGCGCGGCGTCTTGGTCGGGTGGTATTGGGGTGCAGGCATCTGTAGGGTCCTTTGTTGCTGAATGTCACACGCACGCACATGGTGCATATTGGGTTTGTGTGCAATGCATGCATAACAGAATAGGCAAAAAAGGAATGTCGATGAAGTGCTCGCCCCAGCTCTGATGGGACCATAGGCAACTCTAGGGTGCACACAGGTCCAGTCGGTAATTTTTAAGCCAAGGGATTGACGAATTATAAAGAAATCGGCCAAAACTTTAAAATTGAAATGGCAACCGGTTTACAAACAACAAAAATCAAGTTTACCATTTTAAAAAGGAGGTTCCTTCAGAGAGATGCGTCCCAGTGCTGCCCTTGACCCCCCCTCCCTTCCGCCACCCGCAGCGACCTCACCTCCCAGCTGCTGCTATCCATGGAGCAGGCGCTGCCACTGCAGCCAGACTGGCTAAACTTCAACAGGTTCAGGGTGCGCGCGCAGCTCACGCTGCCGCTCAAGAGGCTCAAGCTGCTGCTGTCGGGCAAAGGTGTGGGGCACAGCAGGAGTCACTAGCATATGAAATAGGCGGCATTTGAGGTTCCCATGTGTGATGCCTAGACGTGCACATTGGCGCAGCATATGAGCAGAAGGGTGATGGGGTGGACAATAAACCATGGGGTATTCTGGCTGTACTCTGCTGGAACTATGTTGCCGTCCCTTGTGGCACTGCATGGCGATGCCTTTGCAGCTTCTGTACACTAAATCACCTCCTCCCTTGCCAGGTGGCATGATCCTGGGTGACCTGCCGCCCTACGAGGCCTTCCCCATAGGGGGTACTAACAGCGTGAGGGGGTACAGCGAGGGGGGAGTGGGGTCCGGCAGGAATTATGTGGCGGGCACTGCTGAGCTGCAAATACCCATGTTCGCCCCCCTGGAGGTGAGGAAGGGCATGGAGGGAAGGGTGGGAGGGAACAACTCCCGTACCACTCGCACTGGGTGTGCCAGTGGGACAGGCGTGTGTGCATGATTGTCAGTACCTGCAGCATCTGGAGGTTATTTTTTCGTGAACCATGTAATCATGACCGTTACCATGAAATGGCTAGCGGGCATGGTGCTGCATTAGGATGCAACCTCAAAAGGGCAAATGCACACATTTATCAATTGCTAAAGCCCGTTGCAATGTCATGCTTGCAAATGTGATGGCATGCAGAAGGGGCTCTTTGCAGCACGCTCTTCGGTACGCATGGGCAGGGACAAGAACCACACAACCATCTCAACTTTTCTGACAGTCCATCCCTGGTGCAGGGTACGCTTTTCTTAGACTACGGGTCAGACCTGGACAGCTCTCAGAGTGTGATCGGGGACCCTGCGGGGGTGCGCGGCAAGCCAGGGAATGGGTATGGCTATGGGGTGGGTGTGCGAGTGGACTCGCCTGTTGGTCCCCTGCGCCTGGAGTATGCGTTCAATGACAAGGGGCAGAAGCGCTTCCACTTGGGGATCGGCTCACATGGATGATGGGGATGCATGTGATACAGATCAGCTGGGAATACGTTTTTTCTGACTTCAGGTTGATGCACTGTACAGACATGTCTGTGAGCATTCTCCACAGCCCAAGGGCCTACATTGCAATCTTACATGATCCCAATTAATTCAGCTGAGATACGGTACGTGTAGTACATTACTGTACGGTAGTCACTAGTGGATTATAATACTTTGTGGTGATTGTTACAGTACGACAGTCAGTCAACTGCGAACCATTCAACTTCTGTGGAAAAGTGTGTCCGTCAGCATGGTGTGGCCACAATGTTTCAAATGATTTACTTCGTGTTTTCGGATCATTGTGTGGTTGAGATCTACTCCAAGGAAGTATATTATATGATGGAAGGGCTACATCCCAGTGTTGGCCTTGCATAATTGTAAGGCAACAGTGCTCTCACAACAGCCATTGATGGTCTACTTCCTCGCAATGCTACTTTGGAATGTGAAGTTGCAGTGGCAGCTGAGCCCGAGAGGTCAATGGCATTTCATGGCACATGCACTTGTAGGATTGGCGACAGAGACCACAAATCTGATCACGAGAGTATGTAGGGTCCCCACGCAAATCTACCAATGGCATGAGCAACTGTTGTTACAGTGCACATGCAGTGGAATGGCCCATTGCTGAAGTGGAAGGACTGTCACACTGGCCCAGTGTGGCACATGAAAGCGGTGTTTAGGCTGTTCGGTATAAAAGCGAACCACAACGGTTCTACGGAATGGACAATGGCTCAGTAAGAAGGAGGAACAGGTGTAAAGTGAGCTTCACAGCAACACAAGCATGCTTGCAACAGCGGCAGCAATGTTGCAAGCATTCAACTTGGAACCAGGGCATCAAATACTGCGACCGCCATGCTGACACCTGGGAACTGCCCTTGCGCTGGTCAGCTTTCTGCTGTTGTCGCGTTGCACAACATGTACAGTAGAGCGCACAGTCTTTGCAGTTGCAATTGACCCTGGCAAATTATCTTTGTTCCCCAGCAAACTGCTGCTATTAGCCACCAAGCTGTTCAGTGATGAAGGGTACAGGGTACAGGCGGGATTCCATCGCTGCGCATGCAAGCGGTTGCTAGCTTCCTCTGAAGAGATGATGTGTAGTTTGTTGCTGGACCCTAGGTTGCGCATGTTGGCGTCATCCGATACTATCCAGCCACTGGCTCCTAGGTTGATCATTTCCATTGCATAGGCCACTATAGCATCATCACCCCCCAGCTTGTGGCCGTACTTCTTTTGCATGTCCTGGTACTCCTCCCACCTGGCGTGACCAAACGGATAGCAAATCATGGGTCAGACAGTGGCCATCCGGGTGATTCCCTAAAACTCCCTGGAACCCTAACCTTAAAAGCTGCAAACTCCAGCTCATTGCAATACAAATTCGTAACTATACCTTCACAGTATACACTTCATGGCATGCATTGCCAATGCATTGTCCCTACCAAACTGGTACATAATATTATGTGTGAGTATGACTGGCAATCACTGTATGCACTCTCATTTCAACACATGCATCTGCACCAGGGCAACCGCGTTCTCCCTCTTAACACAAAACTGGGAATTTAATGCGCCACTTACTCTTGTATCCTGAGCCTGTGCCGGTGCTTCAGGCTGGGCCCGTTGTTCCTTAGCCTCTCAATCCATCTGATGGCAGCGCGCGTCTGGTAGCCCTGTGCCCAGCTGTCCTTGTACTTGTCCAGCTCTTTGGTAACCTCCTGCATGTGGGATGCCATTGACCTGCCAGTATGGCACATGTTGATCATAAACAATCATTAGTAATCAGTAATCAGTAATCATCGTTAGTATTCCAATCCCATGCAATTCTTGTTTTTTCATGTACCTAGCTTTTTAAACAAAATCACAATAACTTACATGGGGGACTGCAAACTTCACGTTTGGACACTGTGAGAAAACAGCACCCAAATAGGAATACAGGAAGGGGTTGGTGTCTCGCCCTCTTACTGTCTCCCAGCCCTTCATCAAGATGTTGGTGTCAAAGATGACAAAGACATTGCCCACTTCGCTGCACACAGACAGTTTTCGCCTCATGATCGCGCAGCAGTGGTCAAATTACAGGCACAGCACTGCTTTTTATTTTTTAATTAATGCTGGCGCACCAGTGGCAGGCAGGGAGTACGAACCATGTGATCACACTGGCAATTTGGACATGCAATTAAACTCTGCACAACTGTGCGCACAATAAATCCTTGCCATGAATCATCAGATATGAAGCACAAATGTTTTTGTCAACCCCAGCTGGCCTGCAATTCCACTTGCCTGTTGGCAAATCGAGATCTCCTGCACGTTTTGTCCGCCTCCAACTTGGCTGCCTTCTTCTGCACCTCCTTCTCCAGCTGGCGCACATACAGGTGCTGCTTGCCCGCCTTTGCCTCCAGCGCACTGGCCTGCTCCTTCTTCTTGCACAGCTGGCGCTCCTTGGCGCTGAGGGCGGCCATCTGGTGGCGCCACCGTGCCCTCAGGACATCACACGCAGCCTGTGGTGTTACCATGAAAACCCCAGTGATTGTTAATCTACATTGAGTGGACATCCAGTGCTCTCCATCAAACTTCAGAGTTTTTGTTTGGGCATTGGCCGCGTCATGGCATGGAGTCAGATGAAACACATGTCTGTCCTCATTGTTAGGGACCTTTGAGCCCGCAAGATATAGGAATGGACCAAGCAGTTCCAGGAACAGACCTGCCAGGCATTGGATGTACAGAGCTGACTGCTAACTTTGGCTTTTGGAGGTAACAATGTATGCAGTCAGGTGGCACTGAAACACAAATTCCACGCAAACATCAACGCCAATGATGGTAAATTCGATGTAATTCACTGCAAATGAATAAAGAAAGATTAATGCAGCCCTGAAGTGCAAACTCACCGCAAGAACAGCTGCATCCTCCTGATCTGGACTCTGCTTGCCAGCGCTGTCCCTGCATTGCCTCCTGGCTGTCACATAGGCCTCCGTGAGCAGCTCCATGGCATCACCATTGGCACCCCGCTCCCCCTTGCACGCCTCAGCAGGGACAGAAGCACTGGCTGCACCGCTGACCACTGTGGCTGGGCCACTGCTGGCAGCTGGCAATCTGCTAGGAGCTGTCAGAGAAGCTGTAGAGGTGCTGGTTCCCTTCAGACCGGCTCTCAGCCAAGCATCAAACTGGGGCAGGCTGGCCCCAGGGCCTGCCTCTGCTCTGAACTGCTGCAGTACTACAGTGCACTGCAGCCAAACGTCAGCAGCAATGGCAGGGGAAGCGCTGGGTCCCGAGCCATGTCCCAAGGGCGAGCCTTCAGTGATTTCGGAGTGTCTACCGTGTGGCTTGTGTCTGCATGGCACAAACAGTGGCCTGTTTCAGCACTCGGTGCAGTGCACGTGGTACTGACATTACCCACTGACAAACTTTCACAGCGACCACTCCCAAGCACAAGTACCAAAGAGAATAAATAAGCAATTGTAACACATTGACGTCATACCTGTTTTGACTCCTTCTATTGCCAACGCTCTTGGATGTTGTTCAGCCTCGTCCCCATTTTTTGCCAAAACTGCTGTGGTATTGCTGGTGGCTGCTTGGCTCGGAGGGAGGTTTTGGCTCACCTCCCCAAGCGGAGCCAGTGCTCGCACTGAAGCTAGCGTTTCTACTGCTGGGGCCACACTGCGTAAGATTTGAGCACATTCAGTGTATCTGGCATCGCCTGCCTGTTCCAACCCCTTGTAATCATGGTTAAACCCTAACAAGGGGTATAGCCAAACCCTAAAAGGACTATAGCCACAACCTACCTCTGCGCCAACACCCCTGCAGCCACATAGGCGCTACCTGCCCCACCTTGGTTTCAATATGTACTCGCAGATTTCTGTCTCACACAAAATTCAGCAACCATTAATGGATGCTGAAAACCGTCTCCTAGGCAAACAAAGTGCCTCCCTTCCAAGCAATGCACGCGGTGCAGACTTACTGTTTCTCTGTGTCATTCTTGGCAACAGGCGCAGTGCCTAGCTTGGTCACAGCTGTTAGTATTTTCTGACATCCAGGTGGAGGCTGCGCCTGTGCGTGCAACAGAAGTCACTATCTACCGTAGTCATGGGTGAGATGGAGCCACATCCACGCATTGTCCAGAGCTAAGACAAGTCAAGCAAACACATGACGGAGCATGCAGTGCCAAGTAATTCACAATACAGTGTGGTGTGAACGTGCAGAGCGGTGACACTGTCATAAAAGAGAATGGCCTCGTAAAAGAGAATGGCTCTGCAGGCATGGCAGGTGTGTACACATGTGTTGAGCTAGCCTACCTTCTGCTTGTTATGAACAAGTGGTCGTGCCTTGACAAGTAGCTTCGGATTTGCCTTGATGTGGAACCCTGGAGGTACTTGTTTCATTGTAGCCTTCTGAGAACTAAAGTTTTCCTTGTCCCTTTCGTGTGCCATCCCTGGTGCCATCCTACCCAATTGGATTGGGTAGGATGGCACTTGCAAGGGTTGGTCAACAAAGGTCACATGACACGGGATTGTTGCCGTAGTTGTTATGGTCTTCTCGTCTAAAGAATACTGTATTCCGAGGCCGTGCCTGCTCCTTTTGGCACCAACACGAAGACTGATTACTAGTGCTATACGGTATAAGCCATCTACCTACAATGCTCGTCAACTGGCAAACACATGTTGACGGCAAACATCGTGTTGTTCAATGCTTCATCAACCCGTTCAACTACTGAGATCATGCAAATAAGAACGTGTCATAACACTTCTGCACTAGTTTCTCCGAGACTACCATGGTATACCAGTGAGGCTCAGGCATTATGATACCCTAGCCAAGGGTCACTGTCAAACCCCATACCAATTACCTTTGCCTTCTCCCGTCCCCCAGCGCGCCACACCCGTAGCAGAGATGGTAATTAAATTAGATACGCTGTTTAAAGTATACTTGGCGCGTAACTCAATTGACTTTGGCCCACGCGTTCGTGCTTGTTTTCAGGCATGCATGCATGCATCTGCATGGCGGGACTGTTCAACCCCGCCTGCTGTTTTGGTGGGTTATCATCACAACCTGGCTTCACCCATTCTTTGCCCCAAGAGTTTCAACACGCTAAATAGGCTTAAGGAACGGAGGGTTTGGGAAAACGCGTGTGCCCCTATGGCATTTGATACGTCAGTGTGGGGACAGGGGTGTGGGGACCTCCACAGTACTTGGTGAATATGCATGCGAGTATGTCGGTATCCCCAGATATCCACCCAAGGCAACAGTTCACCTTTGATTGGTTCCCCAAGGTCGTTTGCAACCAGTACTGGTGGCATTACCCTGCTGGCAACGTGGAACCCTAATCCTTAACCCAATGGTGTCCTCCGAGGGAACAGATCCTGCTGTGGAGATCACGCTGCAAGGGGGGCAACATGAGCAGGGAAAGCAGGATAAGGAGTCAGCAGAGAGTAGAGAGCAAGGCGAGACCCCACAGAGGGTGTGCACCATGCCACCCCAGCCCCGGGTTTGGGACAGGGTGTGCGCCTACCTGCTGACGCCACACTTCCAGTCAGGAGCGCAGCTGGCAGTGGGGATGTTCATCATATCCCTGTTCACTTTCATCAAGTGCGTGTGCACCCAGATCCCCAACATCCAGCTGTACGCCATCTGAAGTATGTGCATAGCGGTGATTTATGCAGTCACTGTGGTGCTGCACTGTGTGGCAACGGGATTCTGCAGAATGTTTCTGTCTGCTGGCCTGCCGTATGAGGGAGCAACACATCCCCAGCTCCCTCATCCTTTACAACAGATTGAGAAATCCACAATACACACCCAAATCAGGGCAATCCACAGCTAACCACCCACCTATGCTCCTTACCCACTCACTGCTGCACCTTCCACTCTAAAGATCTCACCACCTCACTGCACTGCAGGGCTATCACCTGGAAGCGGCAGTGCCTATCAGCCACCTTCTATGCCGTGGCCTCACTGCTCATTTCACAGAACTCACACATAGGGGGGCGGCTCATCGCAGCGGCCTGTGTCATGGGGCCCGCCTGGCTGAGCGTGCTGGCGGGAGGGCTCGTGGTGGGTCTGCATTTAAACTTCTGGTTGGGTATGACGTGCATACATGATGATGACGTTGTACATGGTTTACCCTTCTTGTCTTACGTTGGGACAGGGGTGGCGCGCTGTCTGCGAGGATGTCCATAGATGATGCATAACAATGTCATGAACCACCTAAAACTTGGCAGTGCCCTCCAGGGGTACCCAGGGGTACTAGCTTGCCAAACCATGTACACCTGGCATGCCCCACGTGCAATCCTCACATGCCGCACCCATGCTTGAAATTCAAGGCACAACTCTCATACTCGAGAGATTTCCTCCCCCTCCCTGCAGCACACCCTGGCCCACACCCTCCACCACTCCCCTGCCGCCTACACCGCCCTCCTGTGTGTCTTGGGCTGCCTGGTCCTGGTGTTCCTGTGCACCATACGTGCGGCAGAGCCGATGCAGATGCTTCCCTTCGGCATCCTGTGCAATCTGCTGTTTGGGCTCACGCTCATCCAAGGGGAGTTTGTGGGGTCGCTGCACCTGTTCTGGAAGCAGGTAAGGGTGAAACCCAAGGGTTTGGCACCGGGACAAAGTTGGGTGTGGGGGGGGTCAGCGTGACTGTGCATGGTTGTAAAGAGACAGGATTCTATCTCTGCAGCTGGCATAGGACGCAAGATACTCTCAGGCTGGTTGACACTCACCCCATTTCTGCCTTCCGTGCAGGTTGTTGGTGCAATCCTCCTGGACCTTGCACTTGTCTCCCTGACGTTGGTGGCAATGGGGTTGGTGGTGTTCCCCACCCTTGCTTCAGACAAAGTCACACAGATGGTTGGGAAGGCGCTTCAGGGCACAGGGCGCAGCCTGTCATCGTAAGTTGTGACCTTAGACAACCAATTGGTGATAGATGCGCACTGGCATGCTGAGCCATGCCAAATATGGTTTATGTTTGCTGCACAGCTACATGTCAATGCGCGCAAGGATGTTGTGCCTCACGGCATCATTGTATTGATTGGCATTGCTCTTTTTGGGTAAGGCTGTGACCCCACTTCAGGTGTGCCACCCGCCTGCTGGTGCCCAGCGATGCGGATAAGGTGGACCCAAGCGCCAGCATAGATGACCTGCCTAGCGCTGAGGACGTGACTGACCGCATCAGGCAGCACATGCTGGAAACACTCAGGCAGGAGGAAAGCGAGGACTACTTCCAGGTAAGATCAGGGACTGTGCTAATATTGTTTCGTGTACTTTACTGTTGGATAGGTCATATATACTGCATTTAGTGGCATTGTTGAATGGCCACTGATGGTGTTGCGTCCACAGCTGGCCAGCATACAATTTGTCACTCTATTAGGGATGCATATGGTGCCCACACAGCTGCAGTTACACTGCATGCTGCACACTCACGCAATTGCACATGTCGTCCAAGTTTTGGCCAATCTCTGTTCGCTTGAGGCATTCATATGGAGCATTCAGATCTTGGCATGGTGTGCAGGTGGTGCATGAGAATACCAGGCCACCAGTGGTTGGGAGGCGCACAGCTCCCAAGCGAGGGACTGTGCCTGTCATTCATTCACTACGCCCGCTGCTGGCACAGGCAAAGATGCTCATGCCGTCTGTAAGTGACTTCCAGCAGATGCCGTCCCTCATTTCCATTAGTTGCTGCACATGCTGACTTGCAGCCATAATTCAGTGTCTTTGTATGGCACCACAAACCACTTTTGTAATGACCTGCGTATCAGCATTAGCTGTGCATCTGGCCTGCATAAATGAGAAGAAATCCCTCGGAATAAGGCAATTCAGATCAATTGCAGGCTGCTGTGGAGCCTGGCTGTCTGATATCCCAGCACTTCATCCCTGCTAAGTGGATGGCTGTTCTATCCATTGTAGAGATCCTGGTCACAAGAATCTCAAGCTTGGAGGTATAAACTCCAATATTATACTAGTGCTTTCCCCTTTTTTATTGCTTGATTGGCTATGCTGATCATCAGGCGGCGCCTGGCAACGCTGTTACTTTGGATCCTGTACATGCACAATGCTGAGCATAATGTTCCTTCCCACCGTTGGCGTTGCTGTGCTTTAAGGTGGATCATAGCTAGCACAGAATGTTCTGCACAATGTGCATCTGCTGAGCGGTATGTTTGTATTCAACAGGACCTCATGATGTCTGCCCCTCAAATACTGGATGACAAGCACATAACGCACATAACCCAAGGGATCGACATGGTGTCCATCCTGCGCCTCATATACGCACAAGTCGCAGCTGGCTGTGAAAACTTGTCGCTAGCCATTCAGACGCCACAGACTTCCCCCGAGGTACAGTATTTATTTTGCGGATAATAAGTTTAAATTCAAAAGGTGGGGGGGAAGGAGCTGTTCTCACAAGTATCTGCTGACATTTGTTTTAATTGTTATATTTAATCAGTTTATTGCCCAGGTTTATACGCGCGTCGTTGTCTGTGCTGCACGTATGTAGCATGTGTTCCAGTGGCACTGCGTTCCATTGCTTTACCAATTTCTTTCAAAAATTTATTAGTCAGTGGAGCTGAGCTCAGCAACGTACTGACCCATGGAATGTTTGATTCAGGCTGGACTTGGTTATGTGCTGGGCGATCAATGGGATGTCCTGAAGAGGGATCTGACAGAAGCCATTGAGGCGGGCCTGGGTTCATTCTGGGCAGCTCGCCACGCTGCTGCAGAGGGGCAAGCACACGAGATGCTTCCTGCAATTGAGGTGTGGCGTGGTGTAACTATAGCAATTGGCTGATCAGACACCTCTTTGGGGCTGAACCCAGTGATAGGATTATCAATCCTGCCCATCATTCCATTAGGATGGCAGGACCTTCGGTGAAACATGATGACCATTGGTGATTGTACAAGAAGCAATGGCTGGCTGTTTTGCAATCTTGCACTCACATGACATTGCCCTGTGACTTGATGGAAGGCACCTGTTACGCTTTGGTCTAGTTGGGTGAATCACATTAAAATGCAAATTTTGCGATCACAGCATAAATCCTTGACTCCTAACCAGCGTCAAGTATAACCTATTCCTTTGCGCATATCAGCTTCGTTCCTTCATGTTCATCACAACCTCGACCTTGGGTGTTGTTGACACAATGAAGAAGCTGGAGCAAGCGGTGGCTGAGGCAATGGGGTACGAGATCCCAGACCAGCCAGTGGTGGCTTCTAGCTCTCAATCAGAGGCATTCCTAGCCACACAGCAGGATGAGTCATCAGATGGTGTTCATGATGAAGGCAAAGGTATGTGCAGCGGTCTTACGCCCTGACAGCATTATTGTCTCAGAAAAAATGTAATGTGACAATGCCCTGGTTCAAGCCCTGTACATTACATGGCACATGGCATAAAGCATATGACCCATTATTGCCTGACGTCACCTGAAAGATGGGTTTGAAATGTACTGTCCCACCAGGTCCCACCAGGACCTGGTCCTGAAGTGTTTAAATGAGATTAATATTGTACATTGCACTGCAGCGGCCTCAGAACAGATTGTCACGGCAAAGGCAAAGCGCTTTGCTCACCTCAAGCGCAAGTTTAAGCAACCAAAGAACCTCGGAGGAGAACTCCCAGGAGCAAAGAAAGGCAAGAAGATGCTCAACATGGCCACTAGCACATCGTGGTGGAAGTACCAAACAGCATTTCTGTGGCCCCTTCTTCCGGTATGTCTATTGTGCTGCAACTGATTCTGATGTCCAAATAACTGCCTGCATTGCAATGTCTCATTGGTGTATACCTGCAGCGTGATGGCCATGGTACAGTATCGTCCCACTTGAGCCTGGAAGGCGTGAGATTTGGATGGGCCATGAAACCTTTTTATGTCACACATTCCGTCTGGGTCCTGCAGATCCTCTTGGCGTTGCCAGTCTTCATGCGGTGGAAAGTGGTGTATGGCACAATGGTTCCCAAAGCGCTTTCCAGCAAGGAGGAGCGGGCAAAGGCACTCAAGGACCGCATGTTCCAGTTCTGGGCAAAGTGCTGGTTTGCCTTCAGCCTGACTTTGGTGCTGATTCTGTCCTTGAGCAACATCAACAAGGTCTGGAAATGGTAAGGATGGGATGGAGAGGACTTCACATGTATCTTGTGACACAAATAATCTAAACATCTGCACTTGAAACGGCGAGGTTGTGCACAAGGATGCTGTTGGTACAAGATTATCTGGAACCAAGTTGGACCCCGGGTTCACTCTCAACAAGTATTATGCTGGTGAAAGGCTTTGGATAACCATTTTCATCATCTGCAATGCAGGAACCCCTATTTTGGCTACATAGCTATGGTCATTGCCTTTGATGCACGGGTAAGTCTGCCTTGTGATTGCATTGTGTAGTCTTTTATAACACGTGTGCACAGATGAAAAATACCTTTATTAGTTTCTGCGCTACCATTTCACTGGCAATGCTGCACTCGAATGCAGGTGGAGGCCACAGTGACCAAGGCTGTGCTGCGGATAGTCGGAACCCTGCTAGGTGGCACACTCGGCTTTGTCGTCATGCTGAAATCAGGACTGGCAACAAGTCCCTATGGTACGCGCTGTAATGTAGTAAATCCTGAAATACAATCCTGAAATTTTAATGATTGTCATGTGCAGTCGGTGTGGATTGGTGCTGCCGAATCGGATGTGAATGGCGGTGCTTACTAAATTCATTTTCAATCAATATTTGAAGTGAAATAACAATAAAGCATTATGTTCCGGCACTGAATAAATTAGTATCAGAGCGGTTCAACATGGGTTCCTCCGCGCTGCAGGTCTCATGGCGATCATCTGCACAGTGTCCTTTGCTATGGGCCACACAGGACCCACACCCTTCAAGATCGTAGGCTTCCTCACTTTGTCAGCCTGCAACAGCTTGATCCTGTGCCAGTATAGGCCAGGCTGCGACTCGTGTCATGGATCCTGGCAGTACTTTGCGTCCAATGTGGCTGCTCTGTCTCTGGGAGCAACGCTGGCATTTGTCATCAGCAACGCAATCCTGCCATGGTAGGTAGCAAAGCTGTGTCCTTTCATCACCAGCTGCTGTAGAGCAGCTCCCGTGGTTTAAACTACACAATCATTGTGTAGTTGAACAGTGTTGCATGTCTTGTTGCACACTGCTAATACCAATGGCACCCAAGTCAATATTTGCAATTGCTATGGCACATTATTAGTTGTCCCACTGGCAGCAGTTTTGTAAAGGAGAGCTGGTTTCCAGCAAGCTGTGGCATTATCTGCACAATGATCATAAAAGGCAATGGCTGGGAAAACCATCTTTATCTTTTCTCCTTGCAGGTATGCAAGCACACAGGTTCGTCAAATACTGGCAGGCATCATGCGGTCAGCAGCAGATTTCATGCGTTTGACCTACACTCAAATCTACGAGCAAAGCAAGCAGGCTGCCATCAGCAATGGCTATTTCACCAAGGAGGGACACAACAGCAAAAACGGGGAGCACACAGTTGATGTAGCATCAGGTTGGTGGCTTTGTGTCTGTTGACTTTCTTGCGATGACTCGGTTGTATGGGTTCAATATGTGCTTCCTACTGCAAAACAAACATTTGCCGGCAAAAATGGCGACCGCATGTCATTTGATCCTTTCCCCTCCCTTTACGGCACGGTGCTTTCCTCACCTTGGTTGACATGGCATTGTGCGTGGCCACCCAATGACCACCCTGAGGGGCACATGACCTCCGTCTTGCTCTGTCTCATTCCTGATCACGGCCATCGCCCTGGAGACCCTGCACATACATACTTTTGTTACATAGAGGATTCTATATGACATGGTGGGTTGATGCAGTGCCAGGTGACGATCCTAGCAGCCTACAGCTGGCGCAGCTGCTCCAGGCGCGTGTTGGAGGGCCACTCACAGGTGGGTATCCATGCACCTGAATGATTGGGAACCATGAAGGCATGTTATAGGCAGAACGTTGACAGCTGGCAGAGTGCGTCCCCTGCAAATTGGGACGTGGGAACCTGCAATTCCAGAGATGCATTCATGTTGGTTCATTGGGGATTATGCATTGATTAGTTGCTGGGGATAAGTGTCTGAGATTGTATAAGCAGACACTGACTGACAGGACAGGACTGGTTGGTGCAAGCCTTGCGGCAGGACAGACTGCTATTCTGGCGGTACTGCTGGGCACACATATAAGTAAGCAAGCAAGTAGGTACATATTGGGCCCCTTCATTCTGTATCCATGCCAAGGCTACACCCCCATTGTTGAGAATGCCGATGACTGGCAGAGTCCCTGCAATCTCAACATGCATTGATGTTACTGGTTTGTTGGGGTCATTTGCGATCTTTGTTCTGCTTCCACGGCAATTTCACAAGCGCGTTCATGCCTCAATCGCCTCCTTACAGGCGTACAAGTGCTCATGCAGAACAACAGCACCCTGTGGTCCCGGGGATGGCTGGCCTACCCCGCAATTGTCCCCGCCACCCTCCAGGCCATGCTGAGGGCGCTAGACAGCCTGTCAGGCCTGGAGCTGTGCCTGTGCTACGGACGATCCATCACAGGCAGATATGGGGGGGGCGTCTTCACAGAAATCCTGGTGCATTTGGACCTGCAGGTGGGAGTGATCTTGTATGTTATAAAACCTCAAACCCTGGTAGGGTTTTGGGGAAGTGGAAACTCAATTGCGCTGCCTGTCTGACCTGCCTTGTCCAGGTCTTAATCCATGCAATTTCCATTCAGTTTGACCTGCGCCTGACTCCTTGGATGTGTGTGGCAGTGGTGCGAGGTGTGCTCCAGCCTGCAGCACCTGATGGCCTCAGCGGCAGAGATACTCACTGCAGAGGACCACGACACAGCATGCAGGACACTGGGCAATGAGCTGCATGCATTGGCGGAAGCAAGGTACGCACCCACAAGGGAGGCCCTCCCTGGGGTAAATGCACGCCCACCAGGGGTTGCAACGTTCAGCGTATGTTTGGTAATTGGCACCTAAAATCAAAGCAGACTCTGGTCTGGGAAACAGCAGTTGCTTTTAGGGAAAATGGGCACTTGCTGTCTTCCATGCCACTGCCCAATGCACCCGCTTTCTAGGGGCAGAGGGCAAAGACATTCCTTTTGCAACACCCAACTGCGGTCCTGGCATTCTCCTGACATCCTAGGCAGCCTCTCTACCCTCCAACTCTCCTGCCCCTTCAGGGCCGCCACCCGTTCTGAATTCTTCCGCCTGCGCCACCGCCTGCATGACCGAGTGAGGCAAATGGACACCGCCGCGTTCCTGCGCCTGTTCCCCCCCGATGACACCCTCATGTTCCAGAGCTACCTGGGCGCCACTATCAGGGGGATTGACCAGCTCACCGCCGCCAGCCGCACAGTGCAGGCGCTGGGGTGCGAGGCCAGGGTCAACAGTTTCAAGGACTGGTGCAGGCTGGGGTGAGGATATTGATGTGGGGTGTGGGGGTTGGGGATCACGATGGAAGGGATTGCCCGGGTGTAGGGGTTAGGGGGCGGTTTGGACCAGGAAGCAATCGGGGGCCTTTGCAAATAAGAGTGATGTTTGGCGTGCTTATTAACCCTGCAAAGCAGCGCCGGCGGACGGTGGTAACAATGGTAGAGATGGTTCACTAGGAGCCAAAAATATTTGCACCGCCTTTTGTGGGATTGGCATTTCCAGTGGCCGCAATGGCACGCCCCTCAGGGTGCTTCTAGCGAAGCAGGTAGAGCAAGCTTGACTCAGTTCTTCAAGAGCTGAATGGGGCTGAGGTGATTTGGCACCAAATGCGTTAGGGGTTTGTGGGCGAAGCCTTAGAGTGCAGGTAGCGCCTGCACTGTGCATGGAGGGTCTTGTGCCTCAGGATCATTGACCAGCGTGCACAGCTAGTACATGGACAGGGAAACTGTCAATGCGCCCTGTCCCATCACGTTGGTTGAGGTATGGATATACCAGCTGGGGCTGCATTGCGCAGCAAGGGGGCAAGGCACACCTGATGGCAGCTGGGTGCGGGGTACGACAGCTTACTGTTGGGGGGCACTAGAGTGTACATCGTAGGGTGTAGGTCTGTGGGAGCAGTGGATTCTACAGCCCTTGATTTACTTTTGCAGACATTGGCTGTAGTTAATGTGGCAGCGTTAGACAGCTGTTTTCATGCAGGCGCTGCTCTGCCAGAAAGGGAAAATTGCACTCACATTTATGTGGTGCCATAATCAATGTGATGCAATTTTTTTTTGTGACGATGTGATAAGCAGGTTAATGATGCACATACAGTCAGCATACGCAGTCCGATTGTCCCAGCATTGCTGGTGCCAGCATTGGTGCTTCATTGAACTGCTCACCATAAACGGGTTGGCATTGCCACCACCAGTTGGCTGCTGGCGTTAGATTTTGATGAGTGCATTAGAATTTGATAGGTGCCCCCACCACGATTGCCACAATAGCCAGAGCAAAGTGGCCAACAATTTAAATTGGTGCAATTCTATGCCCCAGTGCCAGCCAGTGCAAGTATATGTGGCGACAAGCTTCAAGTTCTGGCCCCGCCTGGTTGCAGTCTCCTGGTGCGAGCATTTGGTTTTGTGCTTGTGGTCCTTAACTCCTTTGTGCATATTCCCTTTTCAAGGAAGGACTTCCAATGAGGGTTTTTTACCCCAAAAAATGGCTTTCTTTCTTCGTTAGGGTTTACAATAGGGTAAACCGTTCTCTGCAGAGCGAACCAACACTGGCGCCAGCTTAGCCCGACAGAAGCTACTCACAGCCTTCCATCAAAGTCGTATGAAGTACAAATCCACCGCAGGACCGCGTTCTAAGCATCAAGGCCTGCAACATAATCTTTCCTAGCGCTAGAACAACTTCTTTTCGCGCACGTAGTGATTCGCGCAACGTATAGCCCTGCACCAGCTAGCTGTTCCGCCCACCCACCTGCCATTTTGTCGCTATACATAGATGGCCGCACCTGGAGAATAGCTTAATCTTTCCTGCCTTGGGTTCGAAAGGCGCGCAATGAAGGCCTCTGGTCTGCGCCTGGCGCTATGGCTGCCGGTCGCGATGATCGTGGCATTCAGCGGCAGCCTAGCGAATGGCAATGCGGCCGTGGGAGGCGCCCTCTCAGGTGCAATGGAGCACCGGCTCTGCTCCCCTTTCCTTAACCTTCGTGTTCGAGCCAAGGGGTGTGTTAGCGGTGTCGCAGTGCACGCGTAAGCCGGACAAAGCCTGTGCACTGCAAGCCTGTCAAACTTTTAAATTCGCATAGCGTTGGCTAGTGCCACGTATCACGCAACACCCAGCGAGGGCGCGCTATATGTCTCAAGACGCCTCTCATAACAAGGCACTTGCGTAGTGGTGGCAGGGTAACGTGATGGCACCCAGTCCATCCAGGGGCCAGTCCAATCCTGGTCCCATTGAAGGCGGGTGCTGGCATGCTGATGCCCCTTATCACACAGCCTGACAATTAAAAGCTGCCACGAGACGCATAGGAGTTGGGCTGTGTGTATAAATAGCAGCTCTTGGGCCTGCACAGCCAGCCACGCTAGTTGACGCACACTCTGGTTCTATTCTAAGCTGCGAAGCCCCCCTTGCAGGCCATAGAGGGGACAGGACCACGTTCACTGTTGCGACAACCCTGACAGCTTGCAACAAGCCATACCTTGCAACACTGACACCTTGCAATACCAGCCGGTACCGTGCAGCGATTGGTGGCTTGCAGTAGCTGCAGCAACTGACACGTGTGCTGTGTGTGTGCTTCAGGGGCACAGGTGGACCCATCAGCAAGACTAGTGCCAGATGACGCACCACAGGGTATGGCACACCAGCGCCACCTCTCACAAACCAAGCGCCCCCCACCACCCAAGAAGAGCCCACCACCAGCCAAGAAGAGCCCGCCACCTGCCAAGAAGAGCCCACCACCAACCAAGCGCCCCCCATCCCCACGCCCACCATCCCCACGCCCACCATCACCGCGCCCACCATCACCACGCCCACCACGTCCCCCTCCCAAATACCCTCCAAAGCCACCGCCAAAGTCGCCACCTCCCAAACCACGACCACCACCAAGCCCCCCACCAAAACCCCCACCAAAACCCCCACCCAGGCCACCTCCAACACCGTCTCCAAAGCCACACCCCCCCCCCCCCCCACCACAGCCGCCACCCTCCCCACTGCCCCCCTCCCCCTCCCCCTCGTCCTCACCACCCAGCCCCACACCCCCCTCCCCGCGCCCACCCAGCCCACCATCGCCATCGCCATCGCCGCCCCCATCCCCACGTGCACTCCCTGCAGGCTACGACACATCCAACGGTGCATGGTACGCGTACAGCCACAACTCTGTGCCAAACCCCTGCTTGCCTGCACTAGATATACCCTTCCTCCCCTTGGGTTCCTCCCCTCGTGTACGGTCCACCTCGCCTGTGCTCCCATTATCCACAGTTTTTTGGATCCCTCCTCGCCTGGCGTCCATCCCTGGATAGGCCTGGCGCCTGGCGCACACATTGCGTGCATGCCATGTAATCATGCAAATGCAGTTTGCTTGCGTGCAATCCCATCGTGCAAACGGGGATTGACACTGGCCCCGAGACATCTGCGTACAACTCACACCCACTGCGATTGCCCCCCCCGGCCACTTCCATCACACGATGGCCCCAGTGCAATACAAAGCCTAAACCCTAAAGCCAGTGCAATAAAAACCATTGTTCCCCAGTGTGGAAGCATTCCTGGGATGCAGTTTTACCCCGGTTGGAACTCCGAATGCCCCCTATCATGCATCCTATGTACATGTACCTCCTTTGTATATTTGATGCCTCATGCCAGCTCATACACTGTGCTAAATTTTTTTTTTTAATTAAAGAACTAAAAAAAAAATTTTTTATGCAGGTATGATGCGCAGTGCACGGGCAAGGCCGTCGACTGGTGCGGCGCGGCGCAGTTGGGCAGCAACGGCAGGTACACCACCTTTTACTCCTGCTACCTGGAGGGGATTGGGTATGATTACACGATGGAGAACGGGGTGGACTGGAAGTCCATGCTGGATGCGCGCTCGGTGTGCATAGCGTCAACCAATTACGCCAGGACCTGCTGGAATGACCCTCCAACGCAGTGCCTGTATATTTCAGCAGAACCAGGTGGGTGCGATACCGAAAGATCAAACCTGTGGGCGCGGATCCGAATGTAGTTTGCAATTGTTTGCACATGAACAAATTGACAACTATCTTATCCATCAAAACTTAACAAAGTACATGCTGGAATTGTGGTGCAGGCCCAAAGTCCCCTCCTGCCCCGCCGCCATCCCCAAACCCACCACCAACGCCACCCGCCCCGCCACCATCACCAAGCCCACCACCACCGCCACCCCTCCCGCCACCATCGCCAAGCCCTGCACCGCCGCCACCCACACCGCCGCCATCGCCGCCGCCCGAACCTCCATCGCCGCCGCCACCCCCCCGCGCCCTTCCCGCCGGTTATGATATGTCACAGGGTGCATGGTGCGTCACATGTCCTTCTGCACTACCTTTACAGAGTCACAAGCTGCAGTGGTGGAGTACAGTGTCACTTGCTGGTGGTGGGATATGGCTTTATTTGTCAGTACGTTATGGCTTGGTGGGGGTACATGCATGCTGCCCTAATTTTATTGGCACATCGGCGCACATTTCACACCCCTACCAGAGGGTCCTAAAGTTGCTGTTTGATTGTCCCCAAGCCGAGCCACTTCCAGGGAGGACAGTGACTGCTTTGAGTCCTCCTGCTGCATCAAACCAAAGTTATCAAATGAAATCACATCCATTGGGCCCGAGGCAGCTAGCGTGTTTAGGGTTTAAGGTTCAAGGTTTAGGGTTTAGGGACTGCAGCACATGCATGTTAGACTTTCTATGGTAGATACGAGCGCCCATGCTGTCCCAGGGGTAACCCAATGCTAATTGTGGTAATGGAAGGTATTCTGCATGCCAGCATCTCAGCACGCTGGAAAATGCGCTGGCGGTCAAACCCTAACCCTAAACCCTAAACACATCCGCATGCATCGTACAACCCCTGCCAAACGGCCCCTGTACAGCCAGCATCTGTGCATGCAGCC
Source organism: Heterotrichella gracilis (assembly GCA_032358255.1). Taxonomy (NCBI): domain Eukaryota; class Xanthophyceae; order Tribonematales; family Xanthonemataceae; genus Heterotrichella; species Heterotrichella gracilis. Next base: position 21,018 of record JAULBX010029423.1, read on the forward strand.
TTGGCACACCAGCCAGTTTAGTCAACATCATCAACATTACATGCTTTAGCCCGCAATTACCAGGTGCATACACCAGTATAAAAAAAAAAGCCATGCCAAGCAATCAGTGACAAAACCGCTGCCAGCAGAACGATTTCCTAAAGTCCTCCTGTTTATTATGTATAAGGTTCGGTGCAATGTGAGCATGTGACTCTCTTTTTTTGGGTCCATGACGACACTGACTGGTGTGTGCAGGTACGATGCGCAGTGCACAGGCAATGCCGTGGACTGGTGCGGCACTGTAATCATGGACAACGGCGCATACAAAACCAGCTGGAATTCCTGCTACCTGGACGGGTTGGGGTATGACTACACGTACAATGGCGCGGTGGACTGGCGGCCCCAGCTGGAGGCGCGCTCGGTGTGCTTGGCGTCAATTGGGTATGACACCCCGTGTTGGGGCAACCGCCTCACATGCCTGGTGCTTAAAGCAAACCCAGGTGCGTATGGGAAGGAGCAGAACGTTTAACTAAGACCTACGTTTTTTTAATCCACTGTGGGGCCATGGGGTTGCAGCATGGGTCTTGGGGATGGGCACCTGCCTGCAGGGATGCGCTGTGGGGATTCGCCGCTCCCCAGCCTCCTTTCCACCAAATATGGCATGTATTGTGATTTGGTTTGTTCTTCCATGGCGGTATAGGTACTGCATGCATGTACAGCATGGGATGCACTGTGCTTTCCAAGCCAATGTGTGCAAAGGAGTAGACCTGTGTGGGTGCATTGTTGCAGGTCCCATGTCCCCTCCACCATCGCCCGGCAGCCCCCCCCCTCCCAATCCCCCGCCATCACCTCCACCAAGCCCCCCCCCTCCCAACCCCCTGCCACCCAACCCACCACCCCCACCAAGCCCACAGCCGCCGCCACCCACCCCCTCACCTCCACCAAGCCCACGCCCGCCGCCACCCAAGCCATCGCCGCCCCCCACGCCGCCCCCACCCACCCCGCCACCAAACACCCCAAGCCCACCTTC
>JAULBX010029434.1:0-22019 GCA_032358255.1 Heterotrichella gracilis
CCCCTTGCTTAGTTGAACTCAAGACTCAACTCAAACTCAGGTGCTGAGCCAACGGCTGGGTCGACCGTTGGAGGGGTCGACCGTTGGAGCAGTACAACGTACTCAATCTATATTGTTATGTTATTGTTTTTGTTGTGTAACGAGACCCCGCTTCAGTGAATTAGACATTTCTGCTGTAGTGATCATCATGGCTGTCTACGCATGCATCCCATGCCATTGGCGCGTCATTGCTACCATGCACATGACACCTGTGGTATAGCCACTGGCCAGACCTGCCAGGACCAATGTGCCGGTCACAACCCAACAAGCCAAGCGCCCTGCGGCAGGCTGGCATTCACCGGCTCCAACTAAATTCCACTTCGCGCAACTCGTTTTCTCAACCTGGGTCCCTTGGTTTCATGTTGAACATGGCTGGTGCCAGCTGTATCCACCAAGCAGTTATCACTTGTTATCAATCCCATCCAATGAGTGATCAGCCTGCCCAGCGCAGGTGGCTGCTGACTGACATCACGCTGTCACACCCTATCCCCCACCCCGCCCTCCTCGTTGCTGCCTCGACTTCCTCCCGTGAAGTGGATTTTATAGTGAGCGAAAAGCGCCGTGTGTCCAAGGACAGCCTGCACGCTTTGCAGTCCAGAACTCGAGGGAGGGCTCATGTATTATTTTATTTACTTCAGCCTGCCCAGCGCGTGACCAGCAGCGGCTTGGTGCAGTTGTGCAGAAGGTAGTTGCTGACAGACCCCAGGTAGAAGCGGGCCAGCGCGCTGTGCTTGTGCGCTGCCACCGCCACCATCAGCGCCTGCAGCTCCTCCGCCCGTTGGCACACCAGCGCACCGATGCTCTCCGCGTCGCCGTAGTGGTGGATGATCTCGATGGTGTGGGCGGCCTGCAACAAAGGTGTTTAGGGTTTAGGGTTTGTGGTGCGCGCAGCCAGGTGTCCAGGGTTTAGGGATTGTGGGTTTGAGCAGCCAGGTCTCATGCATTTGGGGAGGTCTCATGTTAGAAATCGGGGTTGTGATTGGCTGTGCCTGTTATGCTGTGGCGGGTAGTGACAAGGACGCCTACCGCCGCACTGCCTCCAACACAGTGTCAACCAGCCACTTGCACGAGACAGGTCAAACAACGACTAATGCCAGCGTCGGGTGCAGTCAGTTCCAGTGCAGGCCAACCACGTACTGGCAACAAACACAGGCCAAAACCCTAAACCTTAAACCCTACCAGGCCAGTGCGCAGCAGAGCCTGGTGGGTACCCGCAGCATACCCTAAACTCTAACCCACCCAGCAAACCCTACACCCTAACCTCGCGCCTGTGCATGTTGCACGGTACCAAAAATCTGAACACCCACGGGGGTGATGGGGGCTGCACTGACTTGCCTGTTTGGCATTCAGCAGGGGCAGCAGGTTGGCCTCGATGTGTCCCCGCGCATGTTGCTCCTGCACACACCACAAGGTGCAAGTTGCTAAGTTGCTAGGCCCACAGTGCAAGTATCAACAATGGACTGGTACACAATGCCACACGCACCATGGTGCTTTCATCCAGTTTAGTCAGCGGCAGGTACACTTTGCTGTACGCGGCTTGCTCCGTTGGAACCACGTGAAGCAAGTAGACCCGCTGACCTGGGGACAAGAGTGAAAAGCTAGTCAGTGAGTCTTCGAGGCAAGTGCGTCCTATGTCTTACATCGTCGTGGGATGAAAGCTACCCATGTATCGGTGTATATCTAAGGTAGTTGGGCCACGATCTGCAGGTTGTACAAGGTGATCCACGTTTCGGAAAGGTGCGGCATGTGCTCCAAATTGGGTCCATTTCTTGACTACAACGCTGTCAAATATTAGGCTTGAAGCACTTACCCGGCTTGTACACGTTGTCCAATATCCATTGCAATGTATCCTTGCTTTCCTGCAGTTCCAAGGGGCGGTCAAATTCGATGCATGTACATATGCATGCATTGCAATCGGGCGATGCGCATGCCAAACCGCGATGGGACTATACCTCGGAGGTATCGACAGGAACCAGTAGCACGTCGCCAACCATACTGTAGAAGATGCAATAGCCCGCTTGGGTATTTGTGGGTATATACTACTGAGATACAATATTAATACTATCGCCAGTAGAGGTTGCGCCTTATCTAGCTGTTGTGTGGGCTCACTGTGCTGCCTTAAATGTCCTTGCCTTGTCAAAAAAGTTGCACAGTTGCAAGTCTACAAGCAGTTATATGTGTGGTGATGCACTTCAACCTTGTATAGCACACCTTGTATATATAGAGCCTAGGTATCTTGGCCTAGAACAAGGTTGGTGCGTTCAACCTTGTCAAGATGGAGGTTCAATATTGACTCACCCATGGCCACCTTCAATGCCCAGAAGGTGGCGTTTGTCAGTGACTTGGAAGGGACCACCGTGCTGGAAACACTGCTGTTGGCATGGGTGTGCTACTTGATGGTGCCCATGGCATCGGCGTTGACCCAGCCCCAAAAGCTTTGGGGAACCTACTTCACCGAGTGCAGTCTATTTATTCCAGTGCTACTATTTTTCATACTGAAGGCATCGCTTGCCAGGAACACGGCTGTGCTCTCCCTTGCCCTAGTGGTCCATCTTGCTTTCTTGATGTGGCTCGCCACTGGTGGTACCAAACCACATAACAGGAGCTGGCAGGCTTCTGCTGATGGGCTTTTTGCCAAGAGGAAAAGGTGTGCGGCAGGCAACTATGTTTCAATCCCTGCTGATGGTGGCCTCTATCCTCATCTGAACGAACCACCGAGAACACCCTGATGCATTTCCAGTCAGAGTATCACTGGCACAGTCCAGTTACAGCGTTCAGTGGTGCTGCAGGCATGTGAGCACTCACAGGGGTACCACTGTACTCCTGACCACAGCCTGCATCCTGGCAGTGGACTTCAGGGCATTCCCGCGTCGTTTGGCCAAAACAGAGCACCACGGCACAGGTATGCAAGTTTCATGCCAGAACGGGTCCAACGCACGTCTCCACGTTTGCAAGTGGCGTTCTGCCCTCAAATTAGATGCAAGACATACCACCGGATGACTCATCAATACAGGCCATGAACGCTGGAAACCCTAGCGAAGGGCATGTGGGGTTCGCACTACCGTTGTTGTACAGCGATGCATTATTATGCAGTCGTAGCTTGTGCGTCTCGCGCAGTTTAAGCATAGTACACTCACTTTGCAGGTTTCATGGACCTTGGAGTTGGGAGCTTTGTGTTCTCCTCAGCTCTCGTCTCCCGGGCGGCCATCCCACAGGGGCAGCAAAGGCAGGCGCTCAGGCAAAGCCCCCCCTTTTTCCTACATGGCATCCTCCCCTTGCTGGCGCTAGGTGCGATACCAGCATGCGGCTGTGCCTGGTCTACTGACAGTGGGGCACAGGAATAAATATATACTGTTCTTCGCAGCTTTTTATAGCCATCATATCGCAATGATCAAACTGCCCTTCCCACATCTTGGGATGGCGGGGTTTGTGTTCACGTGGTGGCTGGACTACCACAGGTACTAATATGTTTCCATGATGCTGCATTGTTGTCAAATTTTCCTTTCAATCCCAGGGATGGCTCGGGCCGCGTCCATGTGGTGGCTGGAGTACCACCAGCATGTGGGCGAGTATGGGGTGCACTGGAACTTCTTCCTCACCCTGGCGGTCATCAAACTGGCTGACCTGGCGCTGCCGGTGCCCCCAGGCGCAGCCTTACCGGCAGGTGAGGGGGAGGGCGGGCGGTGGGGGGTGAAATGGGATGCGTTTGATGCAACAAATTGAAGCAAATATAGGGGTGGAAGTTTCAATGATGCATGCAACAAGGTGCATCTCATGCATCTCAGATTAAAGCATTGAGATCTGCTTCGCGACTTCCACCGACTGTTGGTCACTGACCCATAACGCAATCTGCTTCCTGTGAGCGACATGCCGTGATCACTGACACATGGCGTGCTGTGGTGGCGCCAGGTGTTGCCGTCATGGCCCTCCACCAGTGCATGCTGGCGGCTGGCGTGAGCGACGTCATCCACTCCGACCACCGCGACCCCACCTGGTTCAGCCTCAACAAGGAGGGGATCTGCTCCCTGCCGGGCTACTGGGCCCTGCACCTGCTCAGCAAGGGAGTTGCGGCACTCGTGCACAGCACCTTTTGGCCACCCAGTGGCGGTGGCTTGCAGGAGCATGCAGTGGGTGGCACCAGCCCTCGACAGGGTGCATCTCTAGATGGCAAGCAGGCTTTGAATCAGGGCCAGCCATCACATACAGAAGGGCCAGGGGGATTATCAACAAAAGGTACACCCCCAGGGCCTGGCCCATGTGATGCGCCTCGCTTGGCCCAAAGCGGTGGTGACCTGGCAAAACGCCAGGTGGCGCGCTGGTTTGCCACCTTGGGGTGTGTGGCAGCTGTCACATGGGTGGCGCTGTGGGTTGTCACCGCAGCAGTGGAGCCGCCTTCCCGCCGCGCATGCAACGCTGGCTACATCCTATGGACCCTGGGAGTGAACGCTGTGCTGCTATTGGATGCTGCGCTGCTAGAGGGGGTTGGAGTGCGCATGCCGCTCCTTTTTGGGGCCATGAGCGACCACATGCTGGCGGTGTTTTTGGTTGCGAATCTGGCGACCGGGGCGGTCAACATGGGGATGGATACCCTGGCGGCGCCTGATTGGGTGGCGGTGACGGTGATGGTGGCGTATTTGGGGCTGGTTTGTGGGTGTGCGGTGGGAATGCAGGCATGGGTACGCCCTGGTTGGAGACAGAATGGCATCAAGGCACATTAATTACAGTGATTGTGGTCGGGAGGCTCTCAGAGCTGCACGCGCAATTCATGTGGCAGCAAATCTTCCTGTAATACTGTCAAGAGTAGGCCAAGCCTTGATCAACGTGTCTGACACACCAGATGTGGCATATTATTCTACATCCTGTAACAGTTGACGTGGTTGTTGTTGGTATACTATGCCCATCCCATTCCCCTCCCCTGTACCCTCATGCTAAATTTAAGCACCAGGCAATATAACCCTGCCGGTTCCTTATCCCCCAGCCCCATAAAAGTCCCCTCGCTGCTGGTATTCTGCCCCTCATGAGCGTCACCACACCCTAGGACAACCTTTCCTCCTACACCACCTTGCGCTTCTTCTTCTTGCCTCCCCCCTCCACCCCCGCCGCCTCGTCCTTTTCGAACTTGGCCGCAGTCCTCTCCCTCAGCTCCTCTAGTCCTTCCTCCCCCTTGGCCCACTCGATGACCAGGCGCCGACCATACAGGTGGGCGCCGCTCACGGCATCCATGGCTGCACGCGCCTCCTGCTTGGTCACAAACTCCACGAAAGCGAAACCCCTGCGAGGGTTTCAAGGGGGCGAGGTTGGGGTTTCCAAGGAGATGAGGATAGGTGTTTTCATGAAGGCGAGCGCCTTCTGTTTACTAACACTCACAAACTCCACGAAAGTGACACCCATTCAAGGAGGTGGTGTTACAAGGCCAGGAGTTGGTAAAAGCTATACTTTAGTCACTGGGGTTTAAATTAGGGTTACTATGTGCAAACACCGAACCCTCCGTACCAGGCACAGTGGGGCGCCCCTTACAACCTGGGGGCCGAACCATGACCTCCCTCTATACCAAACACCCTGGGTACTACCACCAGGTTGACAGCCCTGCTCAGGTTAGTGCCCCCTCCCCACCTACACCACCCTCCCCGCTTGGCGCCAGCACACAGCCCAGGGCTCACCTGTGGTTGCCGTCAAACTTGCGCGGCAGCCTGCAGCTCTTGATGTGCCCAAAGGGGCCAAACAGGCCCATCACGTCGCTGCGCGTGGCCTCAAACGCCACGTTGCGCACAACAACCTTGGTACTCTCCTCCACCCCGTCGCGCTCCTTGGCCTTCTTGCCCTTCGTGGGTTCGCTGGTGCTTGGCTTGCGGTGGCTGAGCTGCAGTACCAGCTTGTGGCCATCTAGCATGGAGCCCTGGATGGTGTGAATGAGGGCTTAGGGAGGGTTTTAGCACGGAAATAAGGTAATAGATAGTCCTATTATTCACCTTATTATTCTAGGTAGCATTCCAGATTAGAAGTCAAAGACGTCCCCTCATTTTTCGAGCAGGGTTTTGGGGATCTTAAGCAGGGAAAAAAATTTAGGTGGGGTCCTCACCTGCAGCTGCTTGATCACCCCCTTGGCCACACCCTCCGAAGAGCACTCCACAAAGCCAAAGCCCATGGACAGACTCCCCCGCTTGGGGTCGAGCCTCTTGGACACCTTGGCGCTGCGCAGGGAGCCCCCCACGCTGCCCGCCGCCACGTCAAAGTGTGCACGCAGGGACGCGTCCTCGGTGGCAAAAGCCAGGTTCTTGACGAAGATGGAGCCAGAGTCGATCTCCTCATTCTGCAACAGAGAGGGATGGGATGTTTGATAGCAAACAATGAAGGATCCGATTTTGTTGAAAGCGATACCAATATCAACTCAACTTATAAATTTATATGCTGTGATGTATTCATTCATGATGCAGGTAAGGCAGAATGCTAATCTAGCTGTGTTGTAGCATGCATGTAATAATCAAACCGACTACTACGAAATGTTCATATCAAAGGCATTATTGCCTTCAATTTATGGATTGTTGAATGGGCCTTCAGCACACAGAATGTGCAGCCTGTGCACCACCCACCTCAGCATCCACCAACCCAGTCACAACCTCCGAAGGACCCGCGCCCTCGCCACCATCCTCCACCCTCCCCGTTTGCTTCCCTCCCTTCTCCCCCTCGCCCCCCTTGGCCGCACCGGAGGGCCCCATGGGCGCACCCTCCCTGAAAATGCCCTGGGGCGCCCACTCCAGGTAGATTGGCACATGCTGGTAGCGCTTGTAGGCTAGGGTTTTGAAGGCGGTGCGCGCGTCTTGGGGCTCTAGGTACTCGACCAGCGCTAGGGTTTTGGTGGGGGGCAGGACCATGCGGCCGATGGGGCCACACCTGCAGGGTTTGGATTAGGGTGTGAACTGGGGTATGAGCATATACAGTCATGATCATCTTGCATCAAAGCTTACAATGCACATTCGTACTGAATTGGAAGTCAGTGGGCAGGTTTAGGGTTTAAGAGAGCCTGCTGACACAAGGAATGGCCTCCCCCAATAAGGAGAAATCCAATTCCCTGTGAACAATAAAGGATCTAGTCCCAATCAGTTCTCACCCTCCCCACATCACCCACCTCTCAAACATTCCCCTCAACTCCTCCTCGTCACTCGAGTATGGAAGGTTCTTCACGATGAGGCAGGCGGGGCTGCGGGCTACAGAGGAGGAGGAGGAAGCAGCGCCACTAGAGCGGGCAGCGGCCTCCAGACGATCAATGTCCACACCTGTGAGGGACCAGGGGAGGCATGTGAGGGTTCAAATGCTTTCAACTTTTGGTCGCTAACTCGTACGGCCCACATGGAGGATTGCGCGCCTCGTGATGCTGTCTATGGGTAATTTGGCCATATGATGGTTCCAATCTTACCCCAGCATATGCGACCACAGATCTGCGACTGCAATGACCAGCCCCTGCATCACACCACCCCATGCACAACCCCACCCCCACCCTTACCCCTCCAAAAACACCCAATCCGTCCATTCCTCCCATCACCCTACCCCCCAACCTTGCCACCACCCACCCTCCCCCCCGCATCCATCTGCCTCCCCTAACGCCTAATTTGTAGCCGCGATCAGCTGCGCCTCACCCACCCTAAAACCTAAATCATTAGCCCTAAACCCGCCGAAACCAACCTGCCTCGCCCAGCGCCTTCTTCGTAGCCGCGATCACCTGCGTCTCACCCAGAGCCATGCGCACAGGCAGATCTGCGGCCTCACGATCAAGCAAATCACTCTTGGACACCCCATAGTGCGCAGCAACCGCCTCGGCCACAGTGTCAGCGCGCATGAAGAGCGTGTTCCATGCGGTGCGGTCGCCCGCGGTTGCCTGGCGCTGCGCCTCGCGGGTTTCTTTGAAGGAGGAGGTGGGGGCCTTGGAGGGGGCCTGTGGGGAGTGGGTTGGGTGGGTTGGGAAGGGGGTGGGTGGGGACCATTCCAGCCCGACAGTAGGCAGGATTTGCAGCGGATCATGGCTCTGTGGGTTGAAGGGGGGAAGGGGGCCATTGACAGGTTAAAAGGGTGGATATTCAGGATAAACCCAATAGAATATGTTAATGGGTGCATTGCAAGAGATGTACCCTTTGGCCATACCACCGTCACCACCACCACTTGCCACTGTCTTCATTCTAAACCCTAAAACCCTGAAATCCTAAACCCTAACTCTAAGCAGTCCACACCTTCTCCACCTTGTCCTCCGGTGGCGGAGGGGGCCGCCTGGCTGGCAGTATGTGTATGAGCCGTCCCTGGAAGATGCTCCCGTCCAGCTCCTCAGCTGCATGCACCGCATCGCCAGGGGTGGCATAGAGCACGTAGGCAATGCCCTTGGACTTGCGGGTGACCCTGTGGGGTGAAGGGAAGGGGGCAGTGCTGTAAGGTGGGGGTGTGGAAGGTGGCACACGGGAGCAATACAAACGAATAAAAAATTCAAAATACATATTGGATTACGCCCGTATAGCTACAGATTGTGTTCACATAATGCCGCATCTCAGGGCGCTAAACGTTTTGCATCAAATAGTTGCACAAAGGTTTCCACCGTTTTGCACCAAGACTGCACAGGGTTTCCACTACATCAATCATGCAGCGAAGTTTGCCTTGAGCTTGCACAGTATTTTGACAGAATGACTGCATGCATGCCCAGGGAATTGGCCACGGCTTTCAAAGGGTTTGCATGCCTGCCCAGGACTTGCCTAGGGTTGCAGGCTGCCTAGGATTAACATAGGGTTGGCTGAAGGGTATAGATCCTTTCCCAACACACCTGTCCAGCACCACATGCACCTCGGTCAGCTCCCCATATCCCCCAAACAGCTCCCGCAAGTCCTCCTCAGCAGCTGCGTAGGGCAGGTTACGCACAAACAGCCTCCCCGTCTCGCCGATGCTGGGCACCCCTTGCTCGTCCCCGTCCACTTCTCCCCTCTCCCCCCCTTGCTGTGCCACGTCAGCATTGTGGGTGGTGATATCATGGGGTGAGTCAGCGTCTGGGTGGTCGTGGGTGGTCTCCATAGGCTGGCTAGAGGTGTGATCGGAGGAGGCCGATGAAAAGGCCTCATCCCCACTGCCATCATCATCCGACGACGTCCCCTCTGACTCATCCCCCTCCCCCCCTTCAGCACCACCATCATCGAAATTGGGCCGCATCCTGCTGCGCATGTAATCCAAATCTGACACCCCCTCCCCCACCACAACCTCATCCTTAGCCCCATCCTCATCCTCAGAATCCGATCCAGATTGCAATCGGCTGCCAGCTGGCAGCTCCTCATACAACGCCTCATCGTCATCTGTGCCGTCATCTGCAAACTGGACCCCTGCCGCCTCCCCATTGGTCGCCCGCTGCTGAGCTGGCACCCCATCAGCGCCAGGTGTCACGTCGTCATTGGCCCAGATGGCACCCGTCCGCCGGGGCTGCATGAGTGACAGGAACTCCCGCAGCTTGGGGTCATCTGCATGCGTGAAATACACATTGGATCAGTTTGGATGGGCAGGGATCATCTGCATGATGATTCTTGCATGAGGGACAGTAATTTCCGCACCTTACAATCATCTGCATGAGAGAAATAGACATTGGATCAGTTTGGATCAGCCCGGGGTCAATTCGATGAAGCATGTAGGGTTTAGTGTGATGCACTGGTTCTATCCTGCAAGTTAAAAAGGTGGCATACAGGATGCATGTAAGACACTCAATGGTGCTAACTACTGCAATGTTGCCCGCCCTGTCCCATCGTGAGTGCAAATTTCCACGCATAAGCAACCACCCACCTTCCTCCTCCTCCTCTGCCCGCCCCTTCTTCTTCTTTTTCTTCCCCTTGTCAGCATCCTTTTCGTCACCCCCCTGCTGGCCGTCTTGCTTCTGGACAAGCTTCTTGTGCGCTGTGCTGCCTGCAACAGGCCGATACACATGCCCTCGAAATGGTGCACAGCAACTGGTACTTGGTAATTGTAAATGGCAGATGGACACTGTCAACATGTTTTGTGTACCATACGGTAGATGGTACACTTACTGTATTTTTGATGGTAAATGAGGAAATTGAAATCGACTTTAACCTTACAGGAATTTTGAAACAGTTTAATTGGACCATTGACATTACAAATCCATTTACCTTCTACATTTGGGTAACAATACATGCAGCATGCACGTTCCCAAGAATGTTGCACAACAAAGGGTCATGCATTATCGCAGCTAGGTGTTTGCCGCACCTTGGCAGCGCCCATGCATTTGCAACACCGCTGCCTGACAGACACCCACCTTCCGAATACTTGCTCCAAGGCCTCAGCTCCCCACCTCCCACCTTCTGAGCATACTGCAGCAGGTAAACAGGCATGTGAACAGGGTTTAGGATTTGCGATACCGCGATGACTGGGGTTCGCGCCAGGGAACAGGTGTGCTGTGGTGCGCCAGGCAGCGTTGCCAGGTGCACAATGTATACAAGCTTCATAAAACCTGCATACCTTGGTCACTTGCCAACCCTATATATATTGCGCCACGCAGGGCTGCCTGCTAGCTAAGCTTACCTCCACCACCACTCTCGAGGTGTCCACAAAGGTGCGGTTGAAGTAGCGGATGGCGTCCTCTGCCTCTGCAACTGTGCGGAAGCCAACAAACCCAAACTGACGGGACTTGCCATCCCTGTGCCCAGACAGCCGTAGTTACTGAGGGTGCAATGAGGTGGGTGGCCACCCCTGGATATGCATGCATTGTTTGCCTTTCTCCTTCAACACTGGTATTGCCCTTGTGGCTCAACAAGACGCAGAGGCGGGCAGGAGAGCACTTTCTGAGTGCTGCATACAGTGGGGTATGACTCCATAAGTCACCACCTAGGTGGTGGTGGTGTGGGGTGGTGAACAGGTGCTGGACGTTGGAGGCTAGGGGAGTATCAGCCTCCGTACCTTGTGCGCATGACCTTTGCATCCGTCACCTCTCCTTTTGCTGCAAAGTGGTCCCGCAGCTGTTTGTCTGAGCAGTGCTTGGGCAGGTTCTTGACGCACACCCGGGAAGTGCCGGGGGGCCCGGGGGCCAGGTCGAGGTCTGCCATGGGTGCAAAAACCTGAGCCCTGGTGCGTTACTGAGTGACCATAGCCAACGGGTGTGGCTGCTGTTGTAAGTGGCAGTGTGTAAAAATAGGTGTTTGCACTTCGACACACCAAGTTGCAAGTGCGTGGCGCCAATGACGAGGGGAGTTGGTGCAGGAAGGAACTGCAACTTACGGAGTTGCAAACTGACAAACAGAGCAGTGTTTTCGTTGCGCTCGCAATAGCTTTTAAAGGCGTTGCGGCAGCACGAGTTTTGCATGCAAACTTGTGCGGACACTCGAGTTTGGGCGGCTGCGGCAGTGAAGTTGTTGCAAGGCCCAACAAGACTTGGGTAAACCGTGCCCAACCTTACTAAACCCAGCTTACAAATACCGTTTACACGCTCAGCATAAGGATAGCTTATAGCACTAGACCTCTTGGCTATCCTTTTGCATCGCAATTCTGCATGGTGGCGGGAAGAACACCCTTGCTGTGAATACGCCGCACCTCTCAGCAGCTGCCCCCCTTTCTTGAGGAGAGACCCTTTTCAAGTTGTATCTGAAAGCGGAAGTCTGCATCCCAGTGTGCCTGGCGCATCAATACCCTCACAAACAAGCTGTGTACGAAGCTCTGCTAGGCCCCAATTGCATACTGCTGTCGTAAGCGGGGGTGATATACAGCTGGGGACGGCATGGGCAAGGCAAAGAAGAACAGGAAGTTCGCTGAGGTCAAGCGCACGCTCAACCCAAAAGACCTGCAGCCGTAAGTAGACAGCACATGCATGCATATGTGCATGCATGCTGCTGGCCACCACCCCAGGGCTTCTTTCCTCCTGCTGGGGAATGTGCTGCTAGAGTGGGGTGTGCACGTTTGAAACATGTATCTCATAGTGAGGGTGGCACGTGCACGGTCCACTGGCTTGTGGATAGCTCAGGGTGACATATGAGCGCATAACATGTGCACATGCCTGCTGCAGGCCCTCAAAGACCGAGAAGAAGAAGCCAGAGGAGGAGGTCCGACACGTGTAAGTAGATGCTCTGGGAAGGATAACAATACTCACACGCTTGGGACTAGCTGACACTGGACCAGTTTGCACTTAGCCACAGATGGATACTCTGGGGGACTACCTGGCGCTGGACCCAGCGTGCACTGTATTACAGCTTGCCCAGAACGTGTACACAGCGCGTAACACTACCACGCTGGGGTGCCTGAAACCGCCTTGTCACAGGCTGACTCACTCGCAGGGTGTGCCATCACGCACCTCTCCATGTGGGTTGGTTGGCTGAAGCGCAGTGTTGTGGTGGTTCAGGGACAAGGTGTCGAGCGCGCTGTTCTTCAAGTACAACACCCAGCTGGGCCCTCCCTACCACGTGCTGGTGGACACCAACTTCATCAACTTCTCAATCAAGAACAAGGTACTGGATTGCATGCCTTGTGACCCTAAACCCTAAACCCTAAACCCTAAGCCCTATTACGTGCTGGTGGACACCAACCTCATGAACTTCTCAATCAAGAACAAGGTACTGATTGAATTCGATTGCACCTTGTGACGCCAAAGTCTAAGGCTGTCCAGTAAGGACAAGGTACCGCATTGCACCCCTTGTGCACAATGGTCAGCCTCCATGGTGCCCTCATGGGTTACCCCACAATACCGGCAGCCGTGCCTAGGGTCCCTGGCATAATTTGAAATTGTGCCATCATGCATCGGTGTGAAGTCCATGATGGAGATTGTGCCATCATTGGCTCTTGAGGCAAATATTACCCCCAAGCACGCTAGCTGGGGTGGAAGATCCCATCCACACACTGACATTTACCTGCCCCCCGCAGATTGACCTGGTGCAAGGCATGATGGACTGCCTGTACGCGCACTGCATCCCCTGCATCACCGACTGCGTCATGGCAGAGCTGGAGAAGCTGGGGCAGAAGTACAGGGTGGCGCTCAAGGTGGCAAAGGTAAGGAGGGGAAGGGCATGGTGGTCAGGCTGGGCATGACGGTGAGGGCGTGGGTGGGAGGGAGGCAGCATGGTGGGAAGGGCAGAACAGCGTGCCCTGACCAAGCTGCCATTTGGATGGCAAGGACAGCATGCATGTTGTGCCCTACATGCATCAATGAAAGGCAGCAGAGCGTGGACAGGAATGGCCGCCAGAGTCGACAGCCATCAGAGCATGGCCTGAAATACAGCATGGGCGTGAAATCCAGCAGAGGGTTGCTTGGAAGCCAGCCAGCGCATGCACGCACATGGCGGCGTGTCACGATCCAGCCCCCTTGCCCCTGCAGGACCCCCGCATCGAGCGCCTGCCTTGCTCCCACAGCGGCACCTACGCGGATGACTGCCTGTGTGAGAGGGTGAAGCAGCACAGGTGCTACATCGTGGCCACGTGCGATCGAGACCTCAGGCGGCGCATACGCAAGGTGGGGAGGCAGGGATTTGCAGGCAGAAGCATGTTGAACAGGCATGATTTGCGGTTGTTGATAGTAATAATAAGGTTAACGGTGTTCAGGTGGCGTTGCTGTAGGTTAAAAGTATGGGTTGGGCGCTGTCTCATGTAATCTAAAACGTGAAAAATATAAAATAATATATAGTGTTAATTGATTGTGCATTGTCTCATGGCTGCACCGTGTGCTGGGGTCTTTGTTATACGTGGCTGGCCATCTCTGACCCTTTTATTTGCTTGCCTACAGATTGCTGGCGTGCCCATCATGTACCTGCAATCGCATCGATACTCAATTGAGCGGCTGCCGGAGGCCACCATGGGTGGTGCACCCAGGACGTAGGCGCACACCTTGGGCCAAGGGGGGGTGGGGGATGGGGGATGAGGAGGGGACTGCTGCTGCTGGGTGGGGTCGGTGGGTCAGGGGCAGATGAGGGGACTGCTGCGGCGTGGGGTGGGTGGGTCAGGGGCAGAGGAGGGAAGCGTTGCGCAGTAGGGTGGCAGGCGCTGCCTCGCATTGTACCGCATGCGTAGCCTTATAGAAGATGGCTGTGCTCAGGCAGCACCACATGGTATTGAGGTTGCAATCTGGAGAGCAATGGCGAGGCAACAGTGGGTCACAAAAGGATATACGCTACCGTAACGGCAATCAGTTTGCTTTTCTATGCGTGGCAGATAACTTTGAGCGAAAGAAAAAGAACTTTGTCATTCCAGGGCTGGTGCCAGCCCTTGTTATACTGCTTTCCAGCATTCACCACAATGGAGGGCATTTCAAGTTGAGAGGGTGTGCTACTATTTTACATCACAAGCCTTGACAGGCCATGGCTTCCCATTGTCCGCGCAGCGAACCTGGGTAGCATAGCAATGTGGATGTATGGACCAGGTCTCAAATCGCGATCTTGACCACGTGGTACCGTGGTTCTCAACCAGAATGGTGTTCTGAATCAGGCAAATACTGTACCATGCGACGCAAGTTGCTGTAAATACGTCCTTCAACCCTGGATCCGTATGGTGTGTTAACAGGGCCCGCCACACTACCCCAAGCTGCATGCTTTTCTGAAAAGCAGGCTGCAGCTTTGCGGACCCACAGTGGGCAAGACAACAGCATGCACAGCATCGGCATCGGAAAACATTCTACTGTTTCCCGCAGCCTTAACGGTTGTGGACTGGTTGGTGTTACACCACTGGGGAATGCAACCTGGGCCAGTCAAACGGGTCTGTCCACTATACTGTGCACACGACACCCGTGAACAACTCATGAGACAGAATCGGTCAAAGCTAAAAGAAGCCCTGTGTGCCTAAGGCTTAGGCTAACAAATTGAGCACCGCCCATTGCACACAGCTGGTCCAACGCAACTTCTATCTATCTACTAAGGCTGCCTATGCTTGCCGGAGTGCTGCAAGGCACAACCCACCAGCATTCTGCCATTATGTAATGTCATATGCAAGGCAGTGGATGCCTGCTGGATAAAAAGCCTGCAGTAGGCGCAGCAACAATGAGAAACCGTGGGTACTTTCCAGGCAAGGGCCAATCCAGCCCTGCCCTGTGCACCATCCATGCCCACCCAACGCCACGCATGCTGCCCGCTATACCACTCTCAGGAGCCAGGCCCAAGCTAAAGTCCATTGGAGATCCTATCTGCTTAAACAGCTTCATGACCCCCCACCACCCCATGAAAAACTCTGGCAGCCTGATCATTGCTTACACGCTTGGCAGAACATCCCCGTGAATTGCTTTGGGAGGCTGGCTTCCCTAAATAGACCGCCTTGGCGCCCTCTTACTCATTGGTTCCCTTTAGCAGCTTGAAGACTCCCGCAAGTGACCACCTCATCCCTTAGGTTAATTTGGCAGGCTGACTACCTGGGCTGACGTCTTGGGCTGACTACCTTGGGCGGCCTGTTTACTCCTTGGTCCCCTTTGGCAGCTTGATGACCTTGCCTATGGCCACGGTGCGCCCCTCGTCCCTCAGCGTGAAGCGGCCCAGCTGCGGGCATGCCTCAAAGGACTCGATGCAGATCGCCTTCTCCACCGCGATGCGCACGATGCACACACTGTCGCTCTTCACAAACTTGACCTGCGGGGGGTGGAGGGGCGGGGTGAGCGGTTGGGGGGGGATGTGCATGGCGAGCAAGCAAGGTAGTGGGTAAATGCGCGGGTTATTGTTGACATTTATCACCTGCGACCACAATCAGCCATAGCCGCCATCTGCCACAGGCGCCAGCAATGGCCACGAGGAGTCACTACCACCATATCCACCACCCTACACAAACCTATTTCCTTTGTCCAACATCAATCCACGGCAGCACCTTTATCACCTCGCATTCACCCATCATCCCGCCAACGCAACCACCACGACCACCACCACCACCAAACACCCCACCCACCTTCTTCTTCTCCTTAGTCTTGAGGTCAATCTGCGCCACCAGCTTGATCACCTCGCACTCCTCAACCACGCTGTGGATGTGAAGCACAGCCTTGTACCTGGAGGGGGGAGAAGGGGATGACGTGAGCAGCCAGGAAGGGTCATACCCAGCTGTGGAGGTGGTCCGATCACATAAGCTCCAGCAAGGGAGAAATTAGACTTTAAGGTTAAGGGTCTAAGGCTTAGCGCACCCAGCTCCGCGGATGACCTTGTGCTTGAAAGCAATGAAGGGATTAGGGTTCAGGGTCTAGGAATTGGGATTTAGGGTTTAGGGATTAGAATTTAGCGTACCCAGCGGTGAAGATGACCTTGTGCTCCAGCAAGGGAGGGACTAGGGTTTAGGGTTTGATAAGTAGGGTTAAGGGTTTAGGGTTTTGCGTACCCTGCGGTGAAGATTGCCTTGTGCTCCAGCAGCTCCAGTATCTGCAGCTGCGCCTCAAAGGTGGTCACCACAGGCACTGGAGACTTGCGGCTGCTCACCACAAACCCTGACAGAATCTCGTCCTCCTCCACGCCGGTCAGGCGCAGCTTGAGGTTCTCCCCCCCGAGTGCAGCGGATACCTCCTTGTCGTCGCGGTAGATGGAGACCACCTTGACAGGCGCCCTGGGGGTGGGGGGTGGGGGTGTGAGCGGCGGGGATGTGCCAGTGGGGGTTGAAAAAGGAGGGGGTGGCAGCGGAAGATTTGCGGAGGGGAGGTGGGAGAGGGGGTGACAGGAACAGTGGGGATGAACGAGGATGTGGACACATCAGCAATGGGTTAGCCATGACCGGAACTGCAAGGTTCACACAGTCAGATTACCGTGCCTCCCGCAAATCCTGTTCCTACTCCCGCGACACGGTCCGCCCCAGCACAGCCAGATCAACACCCTTGCGTGAACACCCTTACATGGCTCCCAACACCCCCACCCCCACCCCGCCTCACCTATTTGGCATGACAAACAGCGTGTCCCCTTTGCACACAACCCCTCCCTTCACCCTTCCCCCCACTTCCCCTCCCCACCCGCCTCACCTGTTTGGCATGACAAACAGCGTGTCCCCCTTGCGCACCATGCCCGACTCGCTCTTGCCCATCACGATGGTGCCCATGTCGCGGTACTTGTCGATCACCGGCAGGCGGAAGGGCGCCAGCGGGTTGCGCGGCATGGGGGCGATGAGGTCCAGCTCCTCCAGCAGGGCCCCCCCGTGGTACCAGGGGCAGACCTCGGGCTTCACGCGCTCGTTCATGTTCACGCCGAGCAGGCCTGCGCGCGGAATATATTGGGTTATTTACCTTTCTATTTCTATGGTTTGGGTTGGTTTTGATGACCTCATGTGCAGGCTAAACCCCAGACCCCAGATGCTAAGAAAAAATAGCATCTGGAGTTCTGCATGCTGTTAGAAGAGCTTTGGGCAGGCTTCACCCCAAATTGAACCCTGCGAGTTCACCAGCAGGGCCCTGCCACTGTAGCAGGCCATAAATTGCCCTACCCCGTTCCATGTATATGCTTCTCCCGCATGCGCATGCGCATGCGCATGCCTCACTTGTGATAGCCTACAACCCAAATCCCATGCCCCAATCCCTGACTCTTAACGCCTGCCACATCTGAGATGGGCATGCAAATGCATGTCCTTAACTATTGCGCACCCACACTTCCTCAAAAAGGGCGTGAGCGCCATCGCAAATGAACTTTATCTGAATACGGGACTGCAACTTCCTCAAAATGTGCCCGCTCTGATCTTTCTTTTCCTTTTACCATGTACAGGGTTTTCCCATTCCAGCCTATCCTAACTTGGCCACCCATTCCCACCTGAGATTGGCAGGTAGATGATGTCCTTCTTGGGGTTGTACCCGCACTTCCTCAAAAAGGGGGTCAGCGCCTTCTCGATCTCATCAAACCGGGCCTTCGACCACGTGCCATCGGCTTCGATCACAGACGGATCGTCCATCTTGTTCACCACGATCACCAGCTTGGAAACTCCGAGGGTTTTGGACAGCTGCGCGTGCTCGCGCGTCTGGCCCCCGCGCTCAAAGCCCGTCTCGTACTCGCCCTGTGGTGGGTTGGGGGGGCATGGGTGAGCGTGCGGGATGGAGGTGGGATGTGGGGAGGGGAAACAATGGGGATGAAGGGGAGTGGAAGTGGGGGGGGGTATGGGTGCGCGTGTGGAATGGTGGAGAGGGTGTGCAGGCTTTAATCGAGAAAGGGCGCAGCAAGCAGCTACATAAATATGTTATTGTTCATTACGAAGCACTTTATGGGATGCATGTGTGCAGCGCAAAGTGAGGGTTCCCTCAATTGCTGCTTCCATGATGATGCCCTTTTTCACACCTTTGTTCTTGTTTCTTCTGTACCCCGTACCTTGCGGGCTGATATGACCAACTTGCCCATATGCTGAACAAAACACTACTTCCAGCGTTCATTTCCGTTGCAACTCATTCCATTCCGCACCTTGCGGGCTGAGATGACCAGCACGCCCACATCCGCCTGCGCCGCCCCAGCAATCATGTTGGGCACATAGCTCTTGTGCCCGGGCGCGTCCAGGATGGTGTAGCGCCGCTTGGGCGTCTCAAAGTAGGCCCTGCCCACCTCCACGGTCTTTCCCTTGGCCCGCTCCTCCTCGTTGGTGTCCATGATGTAGGCCATGTACCAACTCTCGCGGTTCTTCTCCTTGGCTTCCCTGGATTTGAGATGGTTTGGGGTTTAGGGTTCAGAATTGTAGGGTTTAAAGGTTTGAAGTTTAGGGTTTACGGGTTGATTCGCCTCTTTGGCTTTTCTGTACGCGGAAAATAAGGGGTATAGCTGCAGAGTGCGGAGTGGGGTGGGGCTGATGACCTGGTTAGCTGCACGTATTCCCGCCATCCAGCCAGACTACATTTTAGAGTTCGGGGTTATGCTGGCCATTTTGCAGTCCGCCTTGCTCACGTGGCGCCTGGCACTTCAATCATGGCACTCTGATACCACAGTTGATCATTGAGCTCGACAATGCACTTTCCACAAGTGGGAGTGAGGAAACAAGAAATGCACTTGGGTGTGTGATCCCGAGAGCTGCTCGAGGGTTTAGGGTTTGGCTGCGCACCTCTCATACTTCTCTATGGTCCTCTCGTCCACGTTGCCCTGCAGCCATACACAAAACCGCACGTGAACACGCAACGTACTGACAACCACTTCGCCACAAAGCTGTGCGCAGCATTTTGCTTGCAGAGCGTTTGCATCACCCGGACCTGTGCCAAGCAGAGCTGCGCGCACCAGTTTGCAAGCAGTGCCTAGTGCTAGCAAGGCCCCAGTGCAATGCACAAGGACAGGCAACGCTTTGTCCAACTTCTCACTGCTACTGCCCCCCTTCAAGACTCAAAAGCACAAGCGCAAAATGTGCTCTTGTAGGTGCTATCGCCCCTCCCCTCCCAACCCCTTTTCAGTTTTTCTCACCGTCAAGTACAGTATTTGACCTCCAATGGTGGACTTGCCCGCGTCCACGTGCCCGATGAAAACCAGGTTGAGATGGTCCCTACAGGGGAAGGGGTTTAGGGTTAGGGTTTACAGCCTTAGGGTGCCGATTGACAAGGGTGCCCAATAAACACAAGGGTGCAGGATTCAGGCGCCGTTAAAAAGCATTTGGTGCCATGTGCCATGGATTGAAGTTTGCTAATGTGTGTACTTCTTTGTGTGGAGGAGTATCCACTACTACCCCTTTGGGCACACCTCTCTTGCCTGGCTTCTGTCAGCCGCGAGTAACGGGACAGGGGTGAATGGCGGGTTGCCACCAAATTGTGGATGCAGCCCATGTGAGCATGCAAGGTACTGGTACTAGATATAGCGCTCCACCGGTGCTTGGTACTGCCCCAACCTCTTCACTATGGTGCTTAGTTGTGGTGCCCACATAGGCCACATTAACATACTACCTACCGTGGGTCCTCCTTTGAAATCTCCGCGTAGATTTTCGAAAGGACAGCTTCCGAGGTGCTTTCTTCAACATGATCGTCTGGCTCCTCGTGAGCCACCACAGCCACCTCTTTCACCCTTTGTGTCACTGACTCCACTTCATCTAGAGGAATGAGGAAAAGTGTGTTTGCTCACAAAAGGAATGCGCCAGAATATTTTAGAACCAATACAAACGAGTGTTTTTGAACAGGTAGAGGGTTATGGAGCTGCGTAAGGGGTAAGAAACAGTCGGCATGCATCTTCAGAGCGACGTCAATGCATATGCATGCAATAGGCTGATGACCTCCCTACCTGCGGGTGGGTTCTCTGGAGCCACATCCTCATCGGATTGGGCTTGACTGCTCGCAGCTTCGGCGCTGGAGGTGGCCTGCTGCTCGACTAAGGGCTCAGGCGTGGGCTCCGCTAGCTCAGGAGCCTCAGCTACTGCATCGTTGCTAGGTACAGGCTGTGGTGAGGGGGCTGAAGCTGGCTCAGGGGCCTTTGGCGCGAACACGGGCGCGAACGTGGAGGCGCTTGGGTTGAAGGAGAACGTCGAGGCGTTGGGGTTCAGAGCAGGCTTTGCGTGCGGCTGGAACACCACTTGGTCCTCAACTTGGTCCTCCCAAGAGTCAGCCATGGTGGGGACCTGGCTGGGCAAAAGTAGGCCCCGCGACACGGGTATCACCCCCGCAGTCGAAAGGGTGGATACGGTCGACCAACACTAGAGTATTCTGCGTTGAAACTTTGGAAGGCTGATAAAACTGTGCCAAGATTAGTGCACTGGGAGGTGATGGGTGCCCAGTGACAAGCCCAGATGCGGGCCGACCAAGCTCAGCTGTTCACCCGTGAAGCACAGATGGGAAGAGAAAGTGGTTTTCTACGCGTAGTGCAGGCAATGTGAGGGAAAGTGGCCTTGCGACAGGTTCTCTGCACGTTTATCTGGGTTGCACCCAAGGCATCCAAAAAGCACTAAAATTAAAGCTTGGCGGCGGCAGGCACTCGAGTTGGGCACGATAATGTACTTATATTTTACGTGCAGTCAAGCCAAAAACCTCAGCCTTGACAGCCGATCTTCCAGCATATAACAGTTGTTTGCCCGCACTTCTAAACTTAGTGTACGGTCCCAGGACACTTCTGCAAGGTTACCAGATCTGCATGGCATGTCCCCGCTTGCCTAGTACAACCAGTACGCCATTGCCAAAGGCCACACCAAGGGGAAAGCTGTGATACAGGGCCAGTGCCACGCCAGAAGTCTTCATTACTTTGGTGGAAAAGCTGTGAAACAAGGCACTGTCTTGGGGGCCAGAGTCCTTCCTGTGTAACCGTGGCATCCGACCCACTCAGCAGCAATGGCTTCGGACGTAGCTGGGACCAGCAGGACCGCCTTTGGAAGCAGTCGAAATGTCACACTGCCGGTACCCCGTCGCACAGCACTAGCTGCTAAGGGCAGGCGGCTAAAGACAATCTCCGCGCAGTCAGGACATGCCGGGGAAGTGACCCTGCTGGATTACGGGGCAGGCAACGTGCGCAGCATACGTAACGCCATCAAGAAGCTGGGGTACACCATAAAGGAGGTGGGTGCCTCGCCTAGTGTCCCGCATACATATGCATGAATTGCCCATTCCAACGACTTCCCAATCAGAAGTATAAGTACAAGCATGGGATAAGGTCGACTTACGTGCCCCCCTAGGTGGAAAGCGGCAAGGACATCGCGGCAGCGGACAGGCTCATCTTCCCTGGGGTGGGAGCCTACGCATCGGCCATGGAGACCCTGCAGCGCAAGGGATACACAGAGGCGCTGAAGGACTACGTCAGGGTGCGCGCATATGCATGCATATGGCCCCAATACCCTAGACCCTAAACAGGGGTCATTACCCAACACGCTGCCTGGGTAGTGCTGGACCTTAACCCTAGCCCTAGGTGGTGGCCTGGCGCTAGGGATGCTTTTCTGGGCGGTTGTCTTCCTGGCGAGACGTTCACCGCTGAGCCACCCACAGGCCACAGTGACCATCATGGGTATTGGCGTCAAGGTAGTAAATGTATTCCTGCTGCCACGAAGCTAATCGGCATGAGCACTTGCGGATAAAAATATTCAAGCACACGCGCATCACACCCCATCACCACCCATCTCCCATACAACACACCATGCACGCCCCACCCACCCACCCCCCACCTTCC